>SNQJ01S0025177.1:0-21997 GCA_010110895.2 Picea sitchensis
ACATGTTGGCATATGGTGGATACATTTCATGGATGATATCTTTTGGCACATTGTTGATGTACATGGTTGATGTACATGGGTGTTGTACATGGTGGGCACATTTTGGTACATGATGCACTTGGTGGATATATTGTTCATGATTCTCTCTTTCATTGTTGACATATCTTTTGATGTATGGTATAGCACAATTTTGATGCATGAATGGGTCCAAGGATCGTCATATGGTAGCATATTGTTCATATTGCAGAGAAGATAGGGGGAGACATACCCTTAGGGGGAGTCATTTTCTTCCCATGATTATAGGAGGAGATATTTATCAGATGCATGCCTAGAAAAGAGCCCTATTTTTGAAGAAAGAGCACAGAGGCATAATTCCAGGGGGAGTGATGGTCATAGAGGGAGCATGAGAGATGTATCTTCAGCATTACTTCAGAGTGATATCCCTTGTTCAAAAGGGGAGAGATTATTCATAGGAATATCAAAGGCATTCAGACAGGGGGAGTATCCTTAAGGAGAGTTCAAGTAGGGAGAGTAGCCCCAAGAGGAGAATGGCCCTTTGCCATTGATGTCAAAGGGGGAGACATAATCACATTGATGTGATTGATGTCTATTGATGGGAGAGATTGGTGTGGAGAGATAGTCACATTGACTATTGATGAAAAGCATGCCTTGTCTACATGTTGACATCAATAATTGGTAATTGGAGTTGACACCAATGTTGGTATTTCCATCAATGCCAAAGGGGGAGATTGTTGGATCATGTTGTCATTGATGCCAATGCTCTGATTATTTGGGAGATTTTTGGATCATATGTCATTGATGCAAATGGTTTGGTTTGATTGATTTCATTGATTGATGTCAAGTAATTGATTGATTGATGATGGATGAACAATGTATATGCATTGATGAGAATGATAGATGTCCAAGTGGAAACCAATTGATAAAGATGGATCATTGATATGATGCCCTTGATGAAAATGATAGATGTCCAAGTGGAAACCAATTGATAAACATGGATCATTGATATCATGCCCTTGATGAGAATGATATATGTCCAAGTGGAAACCAATTGATAAAGATGGATCATTGATATGATGAATTGATGAAGATGGATCAATGAGTTGTCATTGATATATGATGCATAGTTTATATATATAATGCAGTGTTGAATTGATGTAAAGATGAATCAATATTTTCTTATCATGGTTGATAAGGTGCACAAATGGATGAACTCCAAAGTGGTCCCCTTACGGTGAAAGATCTCACAGGAAGACGCTTTACGGATTGAGTTATCCTAGAAAAATGGTTGGAGGACCCATGCTTGCATGTGGATTAATGAGATGAAGATCAATGAAGTTGTTGGTGAAACTATCCTAGATGGATAGTTCTTGACATGCCATTTCCGGTGGTATGTGGAATGTCACATAAATCCTCACGGTTTGAGAGTTATGGCTCTACGAAGTTGAAGGACCGCCATATGATGGCTTGAAGCCCCAAAAGGTCAAAGAAGTCAAAGTGCTTGAAAAGAAGAAATCATTATTTAAATGATAAAGTAAAGTGACAAAATCAAGAAAGACTATTTAAATGATAAAATGAAGTGACAAAATCAAGAAGGAATATTTAAATGATACAGTATTGGAGAACTTTCTATTCATGGAAAGTGGTTAACCCTAAAGTAAGGAAAATAGGTTAAGTGGCCTAGAAATGGGTTAAGTAACCTAAAAATGTGTTAAGTGACCTAGAAGATGAAAGTATAAATAAGAAGCCAGGATCTCTTGTAAAAAGTACATTTGGTGAGAATCCTTTTAATGGATCAATGGAGAGCTTCTTGTGAATATCTTTTGGATTATTGATGGAGAGCTTCTTGTGAATATCTTTTGGATTATTGATGGAGAGCTTCTTGTGAGAGCATATTATTGTTGTGGATCTCTTGAGAATGATTGAAGATCTATTCTAAGGAAGATATCGAGAGGAGGATCTCATGGACGCATCAAAGTTTCGGCAATTTCGGATATTTTAACGGAAAAATTCTCAGATTCACAGAAAACCCTATTTTTTGATGCTCACACGGGCTGTCTGTGTATACGGTGCGTGTACACGTGGTCTAGTTGTGTATAGGGTGAGTGTACACGTGGGATGACTGTGTACAAGGAGTGTGGAGTGGATAAAATCATGGATATTTGTGTTTGAGTTGGTGCCAAGCTCTTGGAGGATGAGGCAGGTTTTAGATCTGCATTCTATAGCCTCAGATCTATCACTGAGACACTAGTATTGTTACATTATTGTCTTGATGGATACTATTGTTTGATGTGTTTTGAATGCTTAAGGAATTCTTGGTATGGATCCTATGATGTGGTTCAGTTTGGTTGATTTGGTTGATGGAGTGAGCAGTACTCTTATGATTCAATAGTGACATGATTGCTATGGTATACTAGTTGTTTATAAATGATTGAGATAGCATTCATATTGATTTGTTGTGGATCATGAGAAATCTATTGGAGAACTTGGATGTGTTGTGACTGGCTATGGGTCAGTTTGGACAGTGGAAGACAGAAGAGAAAGTGACTGCAGGTTGTAGAGGATCTAAGCATGTTGCTCAGAAGCATATGCTTGTTGCATTGTACACTAGTAACATTCACATGTGGACTGTAGTGAGCTAGGGCGCGTGCACACGCAGGCTTCACTACTGACAGGTCGCATACCTGTTGACAGATTGATATCTGTTGAGGATTGTTTCCTCATCTCAGTTGGTGTTGAGGGTGTAAGTTGAGTCTTGCATTATAGAGCAGGTGCTCTTATATAGTTTTACTCTATTCAGTTGTTGTTGATAAACCCCAAGGATTGTAGTCCGTAATAAAAAGAAAATTGTACATGCATCTTGTGTTCTTTGTGTTCATTGTGGTGATGACTTGTTGATGATATATTGTTGATATATGTTGATGATATGTGCTCACATCTAACTGATTATAAATGAAAGCAATGGGTAATGAATAAATGTTGAATGCTAATTGATGAGTTTTTGTGCAAGAGGGAAGTTTTGGGAAAAAGAGCCCCANCACACTCATTCACCCCACGTCTAAGTGTGGTAGGTATGTCAAACAAATTCCTGTTGATAACCCAATTGAAATTCGAGGGGAACCAAGTTTCCTAGAGCCGATACAACTTCAAGAAATCACCGGGTCTGAAAACCCTGAGGTTCCACCACCGTAGACCAAATCACCAGGGGAAATTTTGACCCATCCTAAGATATAAAGGACATCAGGGAGAAAAAGTGTACCAAATCACTTGTTTGATTTGATAACCATATATGAGGAGGACGAGAGTTTAGAGGTGTCCCTAGTCACTCTAGTGAAAATTATAGAGGAAAAATAACCCGAGAGAGAATCCACCCCGGGTCTTGATGCTCCAAGTCAGAGTCATCTGCAAAGCGAGCATGAGGTAGAAATTTCCTTGGAAGTTGAGCCACTCAACATACCAGGAACCCTAATGGACAGCTCGAGGGATGAGCTAGGATCGGGTGAACAAGAAGAATAAATTCCACAATAGGAAATCAGCATCTCAACAGCCGATTACCAGGTAAGTACCGAACCTACCCCTGATTCCTCAATTTTGGCCAGTACCTTACCACCCGATGAGAAACAACTAGAATCTGAGCCATCGGGACAAACAAAAGAGGTTTAGGAACCCAACCTTGAATAGATATACACCGTCGGGAGCCTGGGAAGCACTCTTACTTGGGGAGAACAACAAATCCCTGGACCTATTGATGAGGTCATATATATACAAGCAATATCCTACGACTGAAAGAGGAAAGCCATCATGAAGAGAACCACTAAGAAAAGGAGGCTTACATTGGACAATTCGAACCTCATCACCACAGAGGAGAAATTGATCAGCACAGAGCATGCCAAGGCGTCTAAGCTTATCGACGCATGGATGGAGTTGAGCCACTCAACATACCAGGAACCCTAATGGACAGCTCGAGGGATGAGCTAGGATCGGGTGAACAAGAAGAATAAATTCCACAATAGGAAATCAGCATCTCAACAGCCGATTACCAGGTAAGTACCGAACCTACCCCTGATTCCTCAATTTTGGCCAGTACCTTACCACCCGATGAGAAACAACTAGAATCTGAGCCATCGGGACAAACAAAAGAGGTTTAGGAACCCAACCTTGAATAGATATACACCGTCGGGAGCCTGGGAAGCACTCTTACTTGGGGAGAACAACAAATCCCTGGACCTATTGATGAGGTCATATATATACAAGCAATATCCTACGACTGAAAGAGGAAAGCCATCATGAAGAGAACCACTAAGAAAAGGAGGCTTACATTGGACAATTCGAACCTCATCACCACAGAGGAGAAATTGATCAGCACAGAGCATGCCAAGGCGTCTAAGCTTATCGACGCATGGATGGAAATCATCGATGCCACCCTGGATAGAAAAAGAAAATATGAAGAGGAGTTGTCCACTGAGATAAAGGAGCTGGAGCATCTGCACCATTTGGAGAAATTCTATCAGGACTCCACACAGGCCAATGTATTTTGAGAAGCGAATTCCAAGATGCCTACAAAAAATTCACCGATGAATGACACCTTTTTACTGCAGGGATAGACAACTTCCAAGCAGACACTCTTATGATGCTATCAACCTGGAAATATGTGGAAATATGGTATGAGAAGGCCTACCAGGCAGTGGAAATAATTTATTACATCAGCATGGTTCAAAAAGGTAGAGACGTCGAAGAGCACGACATTTGGGTGTTGAGGGACAACAACATAGATCGGATAAGGAAAGCAGTTGAATACTGGGTGAAAATGGCCCAAGAACCTCAGCGAGAGATTAAAGAGAAATGGGTCGATTGCGAAAGAAACTTGGTCAAGATTAATCGAGAGATGAAAGACATCGGTCTCCCAGAATTCGGCTCACCCGAGGACTTTGTGGACCTGCTTGAAATAGTCAAACAACATGCAAAACAAGACTCGACGTGGACTGCAAAGATAGAAAAGGTGGGGAACATGGTGTCAGGACAAGTACAACAGTTCATGGAGCACCTAATCAAGGCTCGAATAGTATTACAGCAGTTAAGTTTCAAAATAGTCAAGTATCGGGCACGAGCAGTAGAAGTAAAGGAGATCCTTTCGGCCTCGATAAACCAACATAGCTTATCATATGCCAACACATGCAAGGAACTCTTTGTCAAATGGTCATAGTATGAGAAGCGTCATCCACTTCAGTGAAACCATTCAATGACTCTTAGAAGACAGAGAGATGGAAGTGCCATGTGGTGATGTTTTGTTTTACTTAGCTTGCACTTTTTATAGTTATTTTTAGTTAATGATTTGTTATAAATAAGAGGATCAACATTTTAGAAAAGGTTGATTGGTTTGGCAAAGACCCTCTTTTTTTGGAATTGTAAAGAACTATTTCATAACTACCTTAATTGAGAAGTCTTGTTTAGGACCGCAGAAAAAATTATTATTTTCATCAAAGGCATGTGTGATTGGATTTGAGGAGGAACTACTTATGACCTTGTTTCATGAATGGATGATGTAACAAGTAATGTAACGAGTAAGAGTTTTTGAATCTATTGATAAGTTAGTTGATTCAATATTTTTATATTTCTTGTCTCTAATGGTGGAAAACAAATCGTTGTGTTAATGTGTGATTAGTGATTAGAGATAAGGAAAATAATTTTCTTGCCATCATTTTATTGCATGTATGTTTTCTTTTGATAATTGTATCTCAGCCAATAATTAAAATACCATCAAGTTGATGTATTAGTACTAGGCTTGTCATGGGTGTGAAAATATTTGTCTTCATGCTTGAGCACGAGGGTTATCCCAAGCTCAACCTTCTCCAGTAGTTAAGATTTCCCTTTTACCAACTGGTTTATACCAACACACATCCTTTTTACCAGCCCCACCTAGTAAAAGAAAATACAAAAAGATAACGTTTAAACTGAAGAACGAACTTTCATAAGAAGACGTCATATCAATCACTACTTAAAGCCCATCAATTATTTGGTCAGATTGACAGATATGGAGAACCATTCCACTATGAAACGTTGCAGATTATAATTGGGCCTCGATGGATGGTTTGGTTCCTACTGTTGATTTAAAGGGATTTAGGACCCATCAATGTAATCGGCGCTAGAAGGAGGGCTTGATGAATGAATGGCTAACAATATTTCTGATATAATATTTCACATAGCCTGTAGATTCAAAACATCCCACATGCATGGCTAGTCATTCTCAAGATAACCCACATACACTGAGTACTCCTGAAATGAGTAAATCACCCCAACAAGAGGAAGAAAATTTATTCCCTGCAACACCTTATGCTCTTCCCCATGAGGAGTTGAACCAGTTCAGAAGAATCACAAGATATTACACCTAAAAAATTGGAGTGTTACCCTTAGCCTCGTTACTTCCTCGCAGAAAACAAGTAAGAAGACTAGTGATCGACACCCCCGATCAGGTTTCCTTTCACACAGTAGAATACCTGATAGATTTCCCCCTCACCAAGATCGAACATCCCCTCAATATAATTCTCAAAACACTAGTTGGTAACTTCTCTAAGCCTGACGATTTTGAAACTGATGAGGAAGGGTTTGACTTGGAACGCTTAGCTTCAGAGTCAGACGACATGGAGCATAAACATGATCATAATGAAGAAAGGGGAAACCCCCCTCAGAATAATCAACCTTGGTTGGTCAGATATTCTCTAGCAATCCCTGGATGAGTACATAACCTTCCTCGACATCCAGAAAAGTTACTCCCTAAATTTGACCCAGAAACCCTAGGATTTCCTGAAGACCATATCAAGAAGTTCATACTAGATATTCGACTGATGAATTCCAACATGAATATGTATTATGTAGGATTTTCCATTATACCTTTGAAAATTCATCCTCTACATGGTATTTTAACCTACCGGTAGGGTCCATAACTAGTTGGACAAAGTTTCAAAAGGATTTTTTGGACAAATTTGCAGAAGAAACCACTACAGGAGTTTTGATGGCTAAGTTGTTCACTACCACCATGAGTTCAAAGAAGAAGGTTAGAGACTTCAATCAACTATTCACCACCATCCTAAACAAATTCCATCCCAAATCTAAACCCAATCGGGAGTTGCAAATCGAAGTATACGCTAATTCTCTCCCTGCTTCCATTTCCATATTTGTAAAAAGGGCTTCCAAAACAACCCTAGCTGATAATTTTGAGGAATCCAAAACAATTGAATTCCAAATGAAGGGATGTAAAGAAGGCCAGGTCTCATTAGTTAAGAAGGAATCTCAACCTCCACCCAATAGAGCACTCTTGTTGACTAGACCCCAGGAAAACAAACAGAACAAGGTCCTGAAAAGGGAAGTGGAGACATAGAAGACCTACAACGGATGATAAAGAAGTTTTCAAATGAAATCACAGACATGAAAAGAAGCGTAGGGGAAGGAAACCAAGTCCAAAGGCCCTATAAACCCTTTTTTAAAATAAATCCATCGTTCAAATCAACTAAACCTACCCCATCCAAATTAAACATCAACTTGGGAAATGTAGTATCTGACTCCTTCTTTACCTATCACCAAGAGAAACATTCTGAAAGAGACTATCAACAATGGGTGCATGCCATTAATTTTATGGACAATCGGTTTCTAGATGAGGTTTCCCTTACTGAAAAATCAAGCGGCTCAACTATGAATATTGTTGATAGGGAATAAGTTGACCCACTGAAAGAAAAAACCATGTTTCTTTGGGACCCTAACATGCCGATGTCTTCTAATGATCTATTTGAGGTTCAAGAACCACCCAAAGAGTTCTTGGCTATGAAAACACAAATTAGGGGTCAATCAGTCTCAAATGACCTTACCATTTCCCACACTTCGAGAGGAAAAAAAACATCTTATCACCCAAAAGAATCTTTTGTCTCCCAAGGAAATCCTATAAACATCCATATGTGAGAATTCCCCAAGATAGACTACAACATAGTAGAATATTTGAAAAAAATGAAAGAAAATATATCGATCATGGACATCTATAGAATTCCCTAGTAAAAGGAATTTTTGTTACAATCTTTGAAGTCAGTAGAAACTCTTGTAACAAGCACTGGCCAAGGAGAAAATCCATCCCTCACAGATATAAGAAATAAGCCAACTGTAAACGCTTTCTCTAAAGATAAGAAAGGAAATCCTGTTGTCCCACTGTTCCTATTGACATTTGAAGTCTTCAACAAAAACCTCCATAATTGTTTGGTTAACT
The DNA here is from genome assembly GCA_010110895.2 of Picea sitchensis. NCBI lineage: Eukaryota > Viridiplantae > Streptophyta > Pinopsida > Pinales > Pinaceae > Picea > Picea sitchensis. Next base: position 8,267 of record SNQJ01S0025177.1, read on the forward strand.
TAAGGGCATCTTATAATGTTATGTCATTATCTATCTGAAGGAAATTAAATGCAGTCCCTTTCAAAAGTGATAAACATGTGATACAATTGGATAGAACCGAGGTAAAAGTTATGGGAGAACTCAAGGATGTCATGATCAGAATGGAAACACACCTGAAATTTGTTCAAGTGATTGAAATCATTGTAGTGGATATACTAGAAGCTTATGGACTGTTACTTAGTCGATATTGGTCCGAGAAGTTGAACGGATAATTTATCACAGACTGGGCTCAACTTTGGTTTCCATTAAAGGGACATGCGAACATGATCAGGATCGATAGGGAAAGGTATCTCAAACATACTTTCATTGATTTAGAAGCCCTTAACAAACCCTCTTCGGTAGATTTCCCCGTACTAGGCAACTATTCCCATGACTCTGATTTCGGTAATTTCTCCCCTCTCTCATCTGATGTCCCTCTTACTCAAAATTCCAAAATGACTTTTCAAGAAAATATACTGACAGTGGCGGAAGAAACCCTCTTCTGTCAAGAACCTCTATTGAAAACCACAGAATGAATAGTGGAGAGGAGGAAATTGGTAGGCAAGGAGAAGATGATGGCTTTCACTCACAAGTTTGGACCTTGTACTTCGATGGATCTAAGTCACAAGAAGGATCATGGGTGGGTTGTATCCTCATTGATTCGAAGGGAAAACAAAATTTCATCACCTGCAGACTAGAATTTGAATGCTCTAATAACACCTCTAAGTATGAATCTTTAGTGCAAGGGCTAAAGAAATCCATAGACTTAAATGTTAAAGAACTATAGTTTTTCGGAGACTCTGAAATAATCGTTAGGTAAGTAAGGAACATTATACACTACAACTCTCCCCACCTGAGGAATTATCAACAGGAAGTGCACAGGCTAATAGAACATTTTGAAGCTTTCAAAATTACAGCGATTCTCAGAATTAGGAACACTCTTGTTGATTCCCCGACCACTGTTGCCTCAATACTATCCCCTTTAGAATACTATAAAGCCTACTAGTTCACTGTGGAGCTACTCTACAAGACATCAATGCCCAACAATATTTCTAATTGGAAGGTCTTTAAAGGAGATGAACAGATCATAAACGTTTTAACCAATCAGGAAAATTTTAAAGATTTGTCTATTGATGATGAAATATTTTAGGAGAAACTAGTAGAACCTGATCCCCATGTACAAAGAGTTGAAATAGATCAATCGACTTATAAGCCAAGGTTTCACATGATACCTAAAGGGGTAGCCAAATTGGAGAACCTTTTTTTATTTAAGGGAAATATTTAAGGGGTCAACGAACATAAAGACAGGGAGCTCCTATCCCATGTATGAGACTATAAACCTAGGAACCCTGGAAAACCCTAAAAATATAAATCTAGGAAAGACAATGTATAAAGAAGAAAGGAAGGCCCATCTCAAACTTTTTAGAGAATATCAAGATGTTTTTGCATGGTCCTATCGAGATCTAAAGACTTATGATACTCATATCATTCAACACACAATATCATTAAAACCCAAAGTAAATCCCCTCCAACAGAAGCTCTAGAAGTACCACCCATCTCTAGAACCCCTCATGTGTCAGGAGTTAAAGAAATTACTATATGATCAAATTATCTTTTAGGTTAGACACTCTGCCTGGGTAGAAAATTTGGTTCCGGTCAGGAACAAGTCTAGGGAGATCCACCTGTGTGTGGATTTCAAAAACCTCAACAGAGCATTCGAAAAGGATGATTACCCAGTCCCACCGATAGAGAAACTCTTGCAGAACATGTCTGGTTCTGAGGTTTTTTCTCTGCTGTACAGTTTTTCAGGTTATAATCGAGTTCTAGTTTCATAGGAAGACTGATTGAAAACTACCTTCTGAACCAAGTGGCGAACCTTTTCTTATAAACGCATGCCCTTTGTGTTAATCAATGCAGGGGAAACCTTCCAAAGGGCCATGGACATGGATTTTTGGAGACTAATCAACAAATGTGTAGTATTTTATTTGGACGACGTGACGGTTTATTCAAAGAATAGAGAAGATCACATCCAACACCTAACCCAGATTTTTGAAAGGTGTAGGAAATACGGTATATCCTTAAACCCTAAAAAAACTATCTTTAGTGTCAAGGAAGGGAAACTGTTGGGTCATATTATATCTCAAGCAGGAACTTGCATAGACCCAGAATGAATTAGGGAAATAGCTCAGCTTCCCTTACCCCACAACAAAAAGGCTATGCAATCCTTCTTTGGGAAAATCAATTTTGTGATGAAATTCATCCCCGATTTCGCTGAAACTATCAAACCCTTACAAAAAATGATCCACAAAGATGTTGAATTTAAGTGGGATGATGAACGAAAAATTTCTTTCAGTAATATTAAGACTACAATATTCCAAGCTCCAGTGTTGTGAAGTCCTAACTTTAGCAAATATTTTTTCCTCTACACTTTTTCCTCCGACCAATCGTTAGCTGTGTATTGACTTAGAAGGATGATGAAAACAATGAGGCGTCGATCTCATTTATGAGCACTAATCTCCAAGGGGCCAAACTAAATTACCCTGCTATAGACAAATAGGCTTATGCAGTGTATAAGGGAGTGAAACACTTCAGATCTTACATCCTAAAAAACCACACCAAAGTCATTGTACCTCGTCCTATAGTCCAATCCCTATTCACTCAATAGGATATGGGGGAAAGAAGAGGAAACTGGATGGTAGTGGCCCAAGAATTTTATCTAGATATAAAACCTTCCAAACTGGTTAAGGGACAAGGATTATGTAAACTGACAGTTGAATCCCAGGACCAAGTAAATGAATACCTCAAGTGGGAGAATGAATTGGAATTATGATGTAGTGAAGCTTCATACATCTCCCCATGGAAGGAGTCTTTGTATGGGAAACTAACTTATCTCCTGCATCATGGGACTTTCCTAGAAAACCTAAACCCTAGGGAAAGGAAACCTCTCAGACTAAAATCGGCACAATATCGTCTCATAAATTCGGTCCTCTTCCGCATTAATTATGATGGGGTACTTTTAATATGTCTTGAACGAGAAGATGCAGACAAGGTTTTGAAGGATCTCCATGATGGTCATGCAGGTGGACACTTCACAGGGAATACCACCACTCACAAAATATTGAGAGATGACTATTATTGGCCTACTCTATTCATAGACACTCACACATATGCTAGGAACTGTAAAACTTGTCAAATGAGCACAGGGAGGGAAAAGAAAGCAGTTGTCCCACTCCAACCTATGGTCGTCTCCAAACCATTCGAGCAATGGGGGTTAGATATCATAGGAGAAATTACACTGATTTTTTCAAAACAACAAAGATACATACTAATTGCCACAGAATATTTCATGAAATGGACAGAGGTCGTCCCTCTGACTCATGTAAACGAAAAGGTGGTGATCCAATTCATAGAACAAAATATGATCACAAGGTTCAGTATGCCTTCCATTCTTGTTTTTTATAATGTTGCTTATTTTTCTTCCACATTATTAACACAGTTCTCTCTAGACAAAGGAATCATAATCATATACTCTCCAAACTACTATCCACAGGGGAATGGAGTGGCAAAATCAACCAATAAGAACCTAGTGAGGATATTAAAGAAAACAGTTGCAAACAATCAGAGGAATTGGCATAGTTCACTTCATAATGCCTTATGGGTCGATAGGGTAACACCCAAGGAAGCTATAGAGAATTCCCCATACTTTTTGGTATACGGACAAGAATCCATTCTCCCGAAAGGGTTATATCTTCCATCTCTTCATCTTGTGCAGGTTTCTAGAGGAAAACCCTCATCGGTTATTCAATAGAGAATTGATACCCTCCTCATGCTGGAAGAAGAAAGGGAGAAATCAAAATCAAATTTCATTTCTCATCAGTAGATAGTTAAAAGGTGGTTTGACAAGCATAAGTCCAAGAGAAGAATTTGAAGTAGGAGACTTCATCCTTAAATGGGACAGAGTGAATGAGTCGAAGGGAAAACATTCAAAGTTTCAGAATCTATGGCTCAAACCTTTTCAGGTAGCTGAGAAAATTGGGGCAGGCATGTATAGGTTGCAAAATCTGAGGAGGGAACCTGATGCCCTCTCAGTGAATGGCCAAGCCCTAAAACAATATTTATGTTAAAAAAGCAAACGTGTGTTTTCATGATATTTTATTTTTAGGCTAATTGCGGAATCCTTCATTTTTTTTTTCTTGTTATAGTTTTTTTGCACTTTGAATATTATGTTCCGCAAGGAATTGGTTGACCTTAATTCATACAGTATAGAAAACTATGTTCTTGACTCATGCTTACATATAACACAAGAAGCGCTCAGAGAATTACTGTTGTCTTGAAGGAGTTATGTATCTAACCTTTTCAAATAAACAACCTTGGCAAGTGATGAAGTGTCCACCTGGTGGTCGGGTAAAACCTAAAGGGAAATATGGTAAGCCAGAAAGGACCACATGTGCCTCAAGACAGAGCTAGAAAAATTTCACTTTAACCATCTCATTGTGGAAATAACAGATGTCCTCCTCTCCCACTCGCTCAGGGCATTCTGCTGAAATAAAATCAATTATATCAAATGAGTGAAAAGTAGGAGAGGGTATGCAGATAACTCCATCGGGACTATGAACACTCACTGGTAGTGGAGCAAGGTCTTTGATGTTGGGGTGACTACGTCGAGGCTATGGACGCTCGCTCGCAGTGGAGCAACACCATAGCAAGTGAATGATTATAACTAAAAGTCCTGGTGCCAATGAATTCTTTACTTGACTCTTGTCAAAATATGGCATGGGTCATGGTTAAAGGAAACAAAGGTGGAATAAAGGTAGAAACCCCACAGGCAGGCCTGGATTCACCAACTAAGGAATTTCAAACATAAGGATAGAAGAGGTGCTGATAAAAAAATAGTTAAGTTCTTAACCAGCTTCTGCATCAACTGAGCCTGGGGAAGGAACAGATATTCTGCTTTTGCCCAGTAAGTCTCCATTTGTTGAGCACTCAACACACCCTAAAAGCCTTATCAAATTTTGTCACGTTTGGGGTACCACTTGTTTTCTTCACCGTCTGACTTGATTTCACTTTGGGAAATGGTTTACTTTTGTTTTTTTTCCATCTCTCTTATCACCTAGTCAGGTTTGTTTAAACTTGTGAAACCTCATTTCTAAAAAGACCTTGACACCCGAATTGAAAATCGACAGTTGAATACTGCACCTAACGTGTTCAAGTTCGGCGTCGAAAAAATTTCAAGCAAGTGAAGGAGCCACACAAAAACAATAATCATCGAGTGTTGATCCTCATCGGCATTGACAGAAAACCGATTTGGTTTGTGTAAGTTGTTCGCATAAAACTTCAAGAGATAGTCGATCCCTTCGACATCGACAAAATATGAGAAGGATAGACATTAACAAAGGACGTAAAGAAACTATCGATAGTTGATGCCCAATGTGCTTTATCGAGATTGGAGAAATCCAGAATAGTTACAACAATCATTTTGACCACGATAAAATTATCACCGATTCCTGATGCATTTTCGTCATCAGAATTTTTTGAGAGAGATGATCTGAGAGCACTTGGGTAAGTTTATCGCCCATCACCAATCCTTGACACTTTTCGGTGTTGGCAAGATAGGATTGGGTTGTAGAACTTATGGCTTAAAGAAGGCCCTGAATCCGATTAACATGAGAAAATGAATTCACTGGTCTCGAATTCCATGTGTCTTTACCACGTATGGGGGCCGTACATCCTAGTTTTATCCCAAGTTTTTTTTAGATTCCCTGAGTCCTATCCATGCCCCTAGGCATCTTTTCCATGTCATCTCTGTACGGCAATATCAATCGGCGTCGAAGATTTCACAAGGAGATATCAATGAAAATGTTTGAAGCACAATCCCAACCCCCGATCCACCAACTAGACTAGTGAAACGATGCGATGTTTGCAGCATAAGATATGATCGGATTTGGGCATTTAATAGACTATTTAATGCTTGATCCTACATTAGTTTCTACCTCATGCGCCAATTAAACAACATCATTTTGAAATTTTCTATAGACCACATTATCACCCACGCCCGTGCGTCAACCCACAATGAATTTAAGTTTAAACATCTCTGAATATCTGGAAAAACATTTCATGAAATTACACTCATAGCCTAAATTGAATGGTTGATGCAACAAGGTAATTTCATCTTTGTTTAAATCTATAGAGCAGTTTTGAACAAATTCATTCTACGCATAATTTGAATTCCATAGAATTCGAAGGAACAAAGCGAGAGTCTCGAGACTGTACTGACCCTTTGATTATCAAAACCAGGTTTAACAAGATTAAGAGGTAACATGTCTCCGAGAAATCCAACCACCAGACACTCGTTGAGAGCACCAAATCTTAAAGAATCTGAAATAGGCTAAGGTTCTTCTCTAGGGACTGCGAGCCAGTTGGAGTATGCTCCTAGGGCAGAGCATGTCATCAAAAAAACAACAAAGAAAGTTGTTGTCCATCCTCTGGCCTTTGGTGATATAGAGGCAAGCACCAGATCCAAGGTAATGCTCCCACAGTGGGGGGATCTCTTCAACAGAATTAGTCGTGAAGAATACCCAGAGTATATCCCACACAACGACCCAGACGTGAGGGTGCTCAATGACTAGGTGTTCCCAAAAATTCGACAGTCGTATTTACACATGATGGCAAGAAGAACCCTCATTTTTCCTTGCATGGAGGTTCTAAAATGGATCATCGACCATACAAATGGGCAGAAATTATTGATCAATGATGATAATGGCAGATGTGTCAGAATTTTCCTCCCAACAGAAGTCCAGAAATACTACAAGCTCAGGGCCACAAAGGAGTGGCTCAACACGAACTTCATGGTGAAGTTCTATGACTTCCATGACATCGGCTGGTTTATGGCCTCATGGTGTAAAGAAGACAAGAAGTTCACTAACTGGAGCAATGGCTGGTATGAAACAATTAACCTTATAGAGCCATACATCTATTTGATGGCTCTCATCTGACGGCTATATGGAGAAAAGGATTTCTCCAAGTTTTTGGAAGCATGGATGCCATTAGCATACACAGTGGTGATCTCTGGGAGAAGCTTCAACTGGGGAGTGATAATCTCAAAGCAATTAAGCATCATTGTATAGCAGGCTCAGACGCTGAAAGAAGGGGAGGTACCCACTTTCTACATGGCCCCATACTTGCTCAATGTCATTTGTGCAAGGAATGTCTTCGCTGGCATGAATTTAAGTTGGCATGTTTTGGAGCTCTCAATCCACATCTACTTTAGCATACTATGAGAGAATAGGTACAAGAAATATTACGCACTCATCTATGATGAATTCATTGCATGTATTCATTTTATTATTTTCAAGAAGGAATGCCCTAGATTATCTGTAGCAGCTAAGAAAATGGTAGAAAAAGTAAGCCATTGGTATTTAGACGAACGATCAACCTACATCAGGGTGTTCTAGGCCACCGGAGCACCATATATCCTACCTGCTCATGTCCCATACCAACTCTTGGTGGGGGAAATCTTCTATCAGACTATACTGCAGGGCTATAATGCCACATTGGTCAAGGACAAGAACTGGTCTTTCATACCCTACGGTTTTCATATAGGGTTTTATTTGGTGAAAGATACTTCTCAAGCCAAACTATAGGGGTTGAGCCAAATTGAATTCAGGTTCCTGAAAGGCCTATTCCACAAGCATGATCCTAAAGGCCCGGTCCTCCAACATGCTTCACAGGTATCGTCCTGTTGGCCATACACTCATGATAAGTTTGAGGAAAATATTTTCACAGAGTTCTCCTAGGACTGGGACAAGGTGGTGCAGAGAATGGCCAATCCAAACATGACCAGGTTCAAATCCATGAGAATGGATGAACAGGTGGAAACAATAGAGAATTCAGCTCAAGAGACTCTCAGAGCCAGGGAAGAAATCAGAGTGGCAGAGACAACAGAGGCACAAAGAAGGGGACTACTCTTGATAGAAGGGGTGAAGAGGATCATTGATCAGTTGAAAAATGACCCCGAATAGATAGAAATGGTGAGGATTCCCATTGATAACCCAATCAAAATATGAGGGGAACCAAGTGTCCTAGAGCCGATATGACTTCAAGAAATCAGCGGGTCCAAAAAACCAGGGAAAAAAAGTGTACCAAATCCCTTGTTTGATTTGATAACCATCTATGATGAGGAGGAGATTTCATAGGTGTCGCTAGTCACTCCAGTGCAAATTATAGAGGAAAAAGAAACCGAGAGAGAATCCACCCTAGGTCTCGATGCTCCAAGTCAGAGTCATTCGCAGAGCGAGCATGAGGTAGAAACTTCCTTGGACGTTGAGCCACTCAACATGCCAGGAACCCCAATCAACAGCTCGAGGGATGAGCTAGGATTGAGCGAACAAGAAGAATAAATTCCACAACAGGAAATCGGCATCTCAATAGTCGATTACCAAGTAAGTATCGAACCTACCCCTAATTCCTAGGTTTTGGCCAATACCTTACCACCTGATGAGAAAAAACTAAAAGCCGAGCCATAAGGACATACAAAAAAGGTTCAGGAACCCAACCTTGAACATATATACATCGTTGGGATCCTGGGAAACACTCTTAATTGGGGAGAACAACAAATCCCCAAACCTATTGATGAGGTCGTCGATATACAATAAATATCCTACAACTGAAAGAGGCAAGAAATCATGAAGAGAACCACTAAGAAAAGGAGTCTTATGTTGGACAGTTCGATCCTCATCACCAGAGAGGATAAATTGATCAGCACAAAGCATGCCAAGACTTTTGAGCTTATCGGCGCAAGGATGGTGATCACAGATTCCACCCTGGATAAATAAAGGAAAAATGAAGAGTAGTTGGTCGTTGCGCTAAAGGATCTGGAGCATCTACACCATTTGGAGAAATACTATCAGGACTCCAAACAGGCCACGGTATTTTTGAAAACAAAATTCCAATATGCCTACAACAAATTCACAAATGAATGACACTTTTTAACTGCAAGGATAGCCAAATTCCAAGAAGACACTCTTATGGCGCTAGTGACCTACAAAGATGTGGAAATATGGTACGATAAGGCCCACTAGGAAGTGGAAATAATTGATTACATCAATGCGGTTCAAAAGGGTCCAGACGACGAAGAGCACAACATTCGAGTGTTGAGGGACAACAACATAGATTGAATAAGGAAAGTGGTCAAATACTAGGTGAAAATGCCCCAAGAAACTCAATGGAAGATTCAAGAGAAATGGGTTTATTGTGAAATAACCAAGGTCAATATTAATCGGGAGATGAAAGACATCATTCTCCCATAATTCAGCTCACCTGAGGAATTTGTTGACTTGTGTTGGAGCCGCCTTTTACAAGTGGTTGAAATATAATCCTTGCAACCAAAAGTTTGCCTCGACATGCGAAGTGGCGATAGTCGTTATAGTCCTAAGTCACTATCGCCTAACATTAAGAGAGTCTATCACTTTTATTACCTCATGCTATCGTGCTTCGGGAGTTACAAGTTTCAAGGTTTCCAAACTCTGATATGCGAATTCGCGAAACGGTTTCAAAAGTTCACCCCAGTTGGTGTCAGGGGTAAATCACTTTAAACCCTAGTTAAGCACGGTCAAGGTTTTGCGACTTGACAATTGATCTCCAAAAAATATATACCTTTGTAGGCCCGAGTGGCAAAGTCATGATTTCTATTAATTAAGCATGGGTTAATTAAGAACTTAAGTCAAATCATGATTTTTTTAACTAAATCGCGCCATCGTGATTTCGGGTATTTTGGATTCCAAGACTAGGAACGAAATTATCCGAGATGGTGAACGCCAAAAAGAGGTTTTGAGATTTGAAGGTACAAAGTTAAAGAAATTAACTAAATTAATTAATGCCTTAAAGGGCCTTTGACGTACGCAATCTACAGATGAGTTTTTTGAATGTTTCCGCATTTCTTTATTATCACAAATCTTTTAAACATTTATGGCATTGATTTGATTCGTGATGAGTTATTGGAAAATAAGATCTCATATCACACCTAAATCTTTCCATTAAACGATTTGATGGTTCTGTCAGCAAGGACTCATGCAAAGTTGAAAGATTAAAGCTAAGGGGTTTGTTTCATTATTTCAATTTTATTTCTATTTTGCGCGCAAAGCTTTTTCATCAAGATAACTTCTGTTTGTATTCACAATTCTTACTACAGGTGATCTGCATACAAAATTCTCTTTCATGGCTCCATGAAAGGCGTTCAAGACGACTGTCGAAATTTCAGGTCAGGGCTCCGATGTTGTTTCCGATACTTCACCCTGAAGTATTAATACTGTCAAAACCTGAACATACATCTCCGACATTCTTCAGTCTAAATCGGTGAATTGTTCAGATCATTCCAGCGATAATGAGAAGGATGATTTTGCCACTAGATACAAAATCATCATTCAAGCAGAGATGCAAAAAATAGAGGCAAGGCCACGGCTCCTTCCCTATTATGATATGATCAGATGGGTGCTAGACCATGTGGATATCCCAACCAGGACTATTATCAGTGAACAGAAGGTGACGGTTGGGACTTTTAAACCAGAACATTTGCAGGTAATGTATTAGCTGTCACCCACACCAAACTTCACGCACAATGTCGATTTTCTGGAAGGTTTCAAGGAGAAGGAATGCGAGCAATATGGCAGAAACTTGTCCGATCTGATCAAGGATTGGGTTTCACACCCTGCAAAATTTAGGGCCGACTCTAATGGAATTTATTCAGTCTCCTCCTTAGCCATTCAATTATATAGCAATGATGGCCTATAGGTTGTATGGGAGGGAGGACACCACACATTTTTTCTCTCGTGGGTGCCTCTGATTCATACAGTCAATGGAGGTCTTTCTTTTGACCTGGCCAAACTGTTGTCGAACATTTTAACTAGTCAAGTTACCAAATATCGAGCGCAGAAGGTGAGTGGGAAAGAAACTTCATTTTTCATGTCTGCCTACATCATGGATTCCATTTTTTCCTAACTCCTTTCCCTCTAATGAGTTGGATATGGACTCCATCTAGTACAGAGCCCATCCATGTCTACCACTTGAAGCTTTGGGAGGATAAGGCCAAAGAATTCATCTACGAGATATTCAACTGGTTAATGGTGCCACTGCATGTCGCCATTTTTGGCCAGCCACCTGCCAGGATATTAGATAGCGTTGCGACCAGCCTAAGCAGTGTGGCAGATTGGTATCTAGAGGAGAAATTTTTGTATATCATAGTTTTCGACACCTCTGTCCCTCCATATGCCCTCCCGCTATTCTTTCCAGATAAGCTATTGCACCGAGAGATCGCCAGACAGTCTGTGCTCAGTGGGATAAGAAAGGAGCTCAATGGAGTATCAAAAAATGTATGGCCACCCTTCCCTATTCGTATCAGTGCATATTCCTTGTTAGATTTTGGCCACACCAAATCCGAGGCTATGGCTCTGGAAGAAATGAAGCTGGTAGACATTGAGTTTAAGAAGCATGACCCTAGTAAGTTTGTGAGCAATCACCTGGCAAGTTGTGGCCTGAAGAGATATGAACACGAGGATTCCCCGCATGATGAAATATTTCGGGGTGCGAGGTCCTTCACGGAAGTCCTAATTCAGATTCAAGCCTTGCCACCCTGAGACATGGCCAAATTTTTTAAGTTTCGGGAACACCGACAAAGTTGTCTCCCCCAGATTTTATAGGGTGAAGCCCCAGAGATTCCAATTACAAAGTAGATGGGAGAAAAAGGTGCAAAGGACTCAAGTCCTAGCGAGGAGAAGGACCAAGGGAAAACCAGGGAGGCTGGAACCTCAGAGCTAGGAGTCGAAGGCCCCCAGAAGCAGGAAGGAAACCCTGAAAAGGGTGCACTAGGAAAGCAGGCCCAAGGCCAAGCAGAGATACCTTCGCAAGGATCAGGTGACTCACTTTCACTCGCCCCAAACGAGTCGGTTACAGAATCCACCCCGAAAGAAACATCCAAGCAAATCGGCAGTCCGATTTCTATTGTCACACCCTTGCAGTTCACAAAGGGGAATCCTGATGAGGGATGGATTTTCAATGAAGAACTGACACCTATTTTTGTAGAGGAGTTGCCTCCCAACGAATTTTTCTTTGACAAGAAAAGAAAGGCCGTGGTAAGGCAAGGATTTTATCAAAAAGAGGGCACAGTAGCTAAAAAATTTAAAATCATGATAGATGGTAAAGCCGTGAAAGAGGAAAAATTTGAAGAGGAGATAGTCAGGACGCTAGGGGATTATGCTATAGCCAATCAGTACTCAGTTGGGACTTTGACGGCCTAGTTGAAATGAAAGAACCTCCTGATCAGTAAATTGGAAGCTAAGATAGCTACTGTCAAAGTGGATGTCAGGGATGAGGTGAGCAGGAGCCTTGAGGAAGCCCGAACAGTTGACCTGCGTGAAATCGATAAGCTCAGGTTCGACCTCGAGCAGGTGCGCCAGTCGGTGCAAAATAGGAAAACACAGGTAAGCTAGCAGGGGCAAAAAATTATAGAGTTGCATTCGAAATTGGAGGTGGCCGAGAAACAGGTTGTAGACATAGAAATGTTCAGACCGCAGGCCGTCGAAATTTGACATAAGGTACTTACGGCTCAACAAAACTTGCTGGCAACGGTGAGAACCATTCAAAACCATTTCCAGATGATAGAGAAGATATTAGAGAACATTTCTTCGAGAGAAAGAGAAGTCGATGTTGCACGGGTCACTTTCCAAGACATTGTTATAGCTACAGTGAAGATAGAGATGGTCAACACCTCAAAATTATCCATCGTAGAAAAAACCAAAGGTAATATCCTACTGAAGGTCTGGGAGTAGAACATATCGAAAAGTAGGAGGAGAGCTAATGAAGTAAAGAATTTTTCTGAGGAAACGTTCTCTTTAATAAGTAAAGGTTTGCTAGATCTTGATAAGGAGATCAGTGTTGGGACACTGGGAAAAATCAATATAGCGAAACATCTATTGGAAATCAAAGAAAACATGGAGGAGGAGCAAGTGGAGATATCCCAGATCAGCCAGGTTGATATGACCCAAATGGAAAAATGGATAGTACAGCCAAATTTACAATTATGCTCCATCATCACAGAGGACCAACAAGTGGGAAAGAGTTTACCATAGCTAGTGAAGAATTGTTACACTCTTGAAGAAAGAAACCAAGTAGAGCCTTCCAGGTTGATAGCCCAGTTGGTGGAGAGCTGCATCACTTGCACCGAGTAGGTGAAAGGGCAGGCTTCTGGTGTCAAATAATGATAGATGTCTGCCTATTTTATTTTTAGAACCCAAAGAGTAAGGAAAGGAAGGTGCTCTACCCGCAGGAAGGAGGACAAAGACAAAGAAGTGAAATGCATAAATTTCCCATTTTGTAACTGGAAACTTCTGGAATGATTGAGATGCTAGCATTTAGAAGTTTGTATAAATATTCATTTTGAAGTGAGAATAAAGGTTGGACCTTTCTTGGCTGATTGGAATAGAAACTTTCTCCCTTTTGAAAATTAATACAAAGCAATCTGAAGATTCCTAATTCCGTGAAGACTGAGTTATGAGTTTTGTTTTCTCTGTTATCTTATATTAAGTTTCATTTCACATATATATTCCTGATGACTTCTTAGCTACAATTTAGTGCAACTTCTACTGTGGTGACCAACTTTTAGTCATCTAACCGCTTGCAGTTTTTCCTCTGTATCAACTATCAGCAGGTACAAGACCTGTGAAC
>SNQJ01S0025177.1:35791-55687 GCA_010110895.2 Picea sitchensis
ATGATCCAGATTGATACTTTTCCCTAGATCGATAGTTGTTGTTCCTAATTTTCTTTACGGGGTAAATTTCAATGGTGATAGCCTATTGTTGGATGAATGAGATTGATTCCAACTCATGGATTGATGGTTACTAAGTCTCTCCAGCTTCAATAGGTATTAAACTATTATGGTAGAGAGTATTCATGGTTTATCGACCTTCTCTGGACTCCTATGTAGATCATACAATTAATTCATCTACAGGTTCTATCCATAACCATGCAATTTCGTTGGTGGTACAAGTCTACATAATTTCATATTATTACGGCATGCAGACTTATCATTGATACAAGGAATTAATTTATATTACACATTCATATATATCTATTAATGTATCCATAGGAGATAACCATTCATCCCATTATCAAGAATCCATAATCATGAATACAATTACAAGCATAATTCACTTCTTTTACTCAATCACATTGAGCCATAGAATACTTATTTGTTTTACATCTTGTAATCAACCAATTAAATATGGGTCTCCACCTTTCCACCCAACCGTAGGCTCATAGGAATTCACTCTTAGCACTCTGGTCACCCTCGTGCTAAGCCATGATACCACCAGGGGCTTTTTCACTCACTTGTGCATTTTCTCTTACAACAACAAATCTCTTTTCCTTGGGTATTCTACAGACCTCTCCTTGGAGATCCTCTTGGGTTCCCCCTTTCTTATAGATCTCTGACCTCTATATATTTATGTCTACCCTCATGTGCTTCTCTTGCACACATCGCATGGGAAGGTTCTCAACATTTCCCATTTCTTCTATCAGAAAGGACTCGATTTCCCCACGGTTCAACTTTGAAAATGTGACATGGTACTCGATGGTACCCATGGCTGACATTTTATTTTGTCCTGTCTAGGTCTTCCCATACCTGTATTCATTGAGAGTGGTTGGTTTCTCAACAACCAACCCTTCCCCATTAACTGATTTTCCTTGAAATCGGAGTCAAAGGGAATATATGAATATTCCCAAAATCAAATATTATCAGCAAGGAGGCTTGGGTCCTCTTTAGCATGAGGAACCCCTCTCTAGGTTTTCTTCACTCTTTCCCTTAGTGTTATCATGGCCAGTACTTTAAGGCTTCACCCCATAGTCATTTTTTGGCATTTACAATTAAACAATAATTACATGTCATTGCATGGAAATCACCAATCATGATTAATTACATATACTCATGGTTTAGAGAGGGGGTTTTACATTTAGTATACAGAGAATGGATTCCCTAGTATGGATTTTATGATCCACTACTTGAACCTTTGAAGTTTGTGGTAAGTATGAAGTGACTGACAAGGTTTTTTTTCCATAAACTACTTCAAATGGGGTCATTTTGGTAGCTCCATTATAAGAGGTATTGTACCACCATTCTACAAGTGAAATCCATTGTACCCATCGGTGTGTATTTTCATAGGTGAAGCATCATAAATAGGTTTGAAGGTTTGACCATTATTTTGGAGTTGATATGATGTGCTCATCTTTAACTAGGTACCTTGTAGCTTAAATAGTTCTTGCTAAAATTTGCTAGTAAAAGTAGGGTCTTGATCTAATACAATGGAAGTGGGAATGCGATCTAGATTAAAAATTTAATCAAGAAAGACTTGGGAAACTAAGGAGGGGGTAAATGGATGGGTTAGGGCACAAAAATGATAATACTTGGATATATGGTCAACTACCACCATGATCACATATTTTTTGCATGTCCTTAGAAGTCCCACAATAAAATCCATGCTTATGTTTTCCCAAATGTGTGTTGGGATTAGAAGTGGTTACAATTCCCCTAGTATCTTTAATATCTCCCCTTCGTGTCTTTGGTATGTGTCACATGTGATCAAAAAATCTTGAATGTAATTTTTCATCCCCTCCCTCAAGAATCAACACTTATTTCATTCATATGTTTTGTGAAATTTAGAGTGACCAGTTGTAGGTGATGAATGAAATTCCTCTAATATTCTTTTTTTTAAGGCTGAATTATTTACCAGAACCATACATCCTTTATATCTCAATGTATCGGAATAACATGTATACCCCTAAAGAGGGTTGGAATCATCCTGAATTCTTTAGATGAGTTGACAGGTATTTTCATTTGCGACTCATTTAGTACGTGCATCCTCCAACTAGCCCATAAATGGTAAAGATAAGATGAATAGGGATCCGTCATCCTCAAATTGTCGAGATAAGCCATCATAAACAAATTTTTCTCAACCTTTCTTATAGATAATGTCATATTCATACCCTATTATCTTGGTGGCCCACTTATGTTTTTTGGGTGGGGATAACCATTGTTCAAGAAATTACTTTAGACTGAAATGGTTAGACCTGATCTAGAAATACTTCCCAAGGAGTTATGGGCTCTAGATATCTACTCCATGTAGGATGGCCATCATTTATTTCTCATATGTAGATTTACCCAAGTTGTTGTCACATAATTGTTTACTGGTGAATTCTAAGAGGTGCCCTTCATGCATTAGTATTGTGCCAATACCTTGTCCAGAGGCATCACATTCCATGACAAATGTCTTATTAAAATATAGCACTACTAAGACTAGAGTTGTGCACATGGCATCTTTTAAAGCTGAGATGTCATGTTCCACGACCTCATTACAAACAAAGGAATTCTTCTTGAGTAGAGAGGTTAATGTAGATGCAATTTTTACATATTTTTTCACAAAATTAATGTAGTACCATGTAATGCCTAAGAATCATCTCAAGCTCTTCAAGGTTTTTGGACATGGCCAATATTTCATAGATGCAAATTTCTTTGGATAAACTCACACTCCCTCAAGGATGACAATGTGACCCGAATATTCAACCTCTAAAAACTAAAAAGAACATTTGGAGCGTTTTACAAATAGTTGGTGGTCCTGTATGAGTTTCAAGGCTCTATCAACATGTTTGATGTGGGACTCCCATGTCTTGTTTACATAAAAATATCGTCAAAGAATACTAGAACAATATTTTGAAGGACAGGCCTAAAGATATTGTTCATGAGGCTCTGAAAGGTTGATGGAGCATTGAAAAGGCCAAAGTCATCTCTAAAAACTCATAATTACCTTCATCTGTGTTGGGTTTCTTTTGTCACAAGGGTGAGCAAAAGGAGGTCCCTTAACTATCTAGTTAGGCTATCCAGAAAGCACAACATAGAGTTACTTGGTTAGTGGCTCAACTAACATAAAGAAACAAGAAATAAACAACAATGAAATAAATCTAAACTAAGAAAACAATAACTTGAAATGAATGCACAAATAAAACAGAAGAGAGATATACCAAGTAAACTGATCTTTGAATTGATACTCCTTGGAGAAATATGGGAACTTATGAGTCCCCTCTTCCTCCTTGGGAAGGCTCTTGAGTCCCCAAGTATAAATTCTTATTTCTACTATCAATGGCTAACAAAGGAAAATGGTGAAGAAAAGAGTGATGGACTACTCAATAGGAGAGATTCCTAACACTTTCTATGGATGCCCAAATATTTCTAAGAAGAATGTGGCTTCCCAAAGATAAAAATGAGAAGCATAAAAATACTCAAATGCTTCTTCTTTTTTTCATACAATGGCCCTTTATTTATAGGAGGATGGAAATATTTTTCTGAACTAGTTCCAAATGTGAATAGGAGGCCCTTAGAGGTACCTCCTATCCCTTTTAGTGATCCCAAGGAAAACTTTGGGGGAGATTTTGGGTATCGGAGAGATCCCCTTCATCCAAAAAGTGGTTGAGGCCTGACCAAACTCATCAATGCATCGTTTCTTCATCTATGTGGGTATTTGGACTATCAGTCGCACACTCCACGCATTGTGCACATCGTAAATCATGTTATCCCATGTCGATGAGTGTGTGTTTATTTGGTTGAATGTGTGCAGATTTCCAAAACCACTTTTACATAGTTTTATGATTGTATTTCCAAACTGAGTGTAATCCTTCCATAAATATTCATAGTATGTTGTGTTTTTATTAATTGTTTCTTCATCCATTGTCTATATTTGTAGTGAGCCATGTTACAGTGATAATAGATGCCCTCTGGTGTGTGAGGTTAGGAGCATATGTATAGCTGAAATACATCATAGTTTCTTTTGGTGATGATGACATTGTGTAGAAAGTGAGAAAAATTAAATGTGAGGAGTTGTGAGAGTCATCCATTAGAGGGATATGGGATGGAAGATAAGTACAAAGTGTGCTATAAAACCAAAAAGTGTTTGTACAAACAAGGTGGGCATGTCCCATGCTCATATCATGAGACCATAAAAAGATAGTAGTAATTGAACTTGTTGACGAAGTAGATATCTGCAGCACCATTGGGGGCATTAAAAACAACAAGTGATGATTATGAATATGGAAATGGACCTGAATTGAGTGGTGAAGGAATCATATTCATTGATGGCCTAATCAAATTCAGAGATCTTTGACCGCTACTGAACATTGCAATGGTCGCAAAGTAAGATCCACTGTGACATGGGATTGTGTTGGAGTCTAATGTCATGGGGATCAACGAAATCAAAGGGAAATGAGGACTCTCGTTGTGTCATACGAGGTGACTCATTATCAATGGAATGAAAGCCAAGATAATGTCACTTTTATGGAAATTTCTTGATGTTGACACAAAAGATGATGCGATGATGAGAGGCTAGTGGCTTCTGGATATTCGGTTGATCAAAATGGTGTCAGAAACTGTATTGGTACCATTAAATGGGGTGATAATCATGAACTATGTTTGAAATATATGGGATTAAATAAATTCCATTGGTTGGGGGAAATTGATGGATGGAAGCAACCATAACGTATTATCTCATGTCAGGGGGACGGCCAAATATGGGAAAACAATGTTGAATGGGTGAAATTGCAAGGAGATGTAGCATAGGTCAAAATATAGAGTGATTATGGGACACAGAGGTCTATGGTGGTCAAAATTTTGGCTTGGGTACAAATGGCTTGCATGGAGTGTGAGGGAAGTGAGATGCCCCAAGAAAGGGTAACATGGGTTTTAATGTGCCAAGGGAAAACGCCATTGGAAGAGATGGAAAAAATTTATTGTACTTGATGAAATGTAAAATGTGATTTTTAAAATTACCAAATGGACAAATAATGGAGTTGAAAGTACATGTATAGAGACGATTGCCCCAGTGAATTATGGCTTGGCATATAGATGGAACAAGTAGAAACTGGTGGACAGTGGGGGGGGCATGGGTTAGTTTTTGTATTAGGTAGATGAATGGAGGATGATGTTGTGAATGGTAAATTGATGGTGGATGATATGGCGAGTTAATGATAATGAAGAGGTGCATTTAACGTAACCAAGAACATGATGTGGGAGTCCATAATGGGGTGGTTTAGCAGGGGGATGAGGAAGAAGTGTGAGTTTCTTACTCTGGGGTGTAATATTACCAGGACTCCCGATCCTAATGGATAAAATAGCATGAGTGTCAATATGCCAAGGGATAAATAGATGTGGGACAATTGATGGAGGTGAGAGGGATATCGGATGATGGTACCTGAATACAATGGGGGTGATGGTACTGCAGATCCGAGTGTGGGGAACTTGAGGATAATTTTTAAGGGGGATGATTGGGAAATGAAACTGTGAGCAGAGGGTTGAATGGTGCCAGTTTGGATTATATACCTAGAGGAGCTAAGGGATCCCATGAATGACAACGTGAAGGGGGCCACAGGTGAGGACTTGCACATTCAAACCAAATAACCAATGTGAAACATATCTTTTAAAAATAAAACATGTATATAAAAGTTGTGTGATAATGAAATGTGGACAGGGGATGCATACCTGTGCCTGGTGTTGACACTCGGAACTAAAATGGGTTGAAACAAATCAATCCTGAGGCAACCTCGAACCACTTGGGATTGGAAGCTGCCCTCCCCCAACCCAAGAGGGATCTCTCGAACAATGTCACAATATGAATTTAAGTAAGCGTGAAATGGTGGGTAGATTTATGGGTAAATGAAGGTCTTGGATTTTTAGAGTTTGGGGGTTAAACTAGGGAAATGGTCCATTGGGCATGGAGTCAAATGAAAACTGAAGAAAGGAGATAATAGCAATGATCAAATAACTTGCGGAAAGTGAGGCAAAGTAAGTCTATCTTTCAGCGCTTTGATTGTCATGATGCGGTAGCAGAAAAAGGAAAGGAAAGGTCGATTTAGCATAGAATATTTGTAGAATTCCGGAAGTGTAGACTGGTCTTACACCCGCTGATAGTTGGTGCAGCTGAAAGAAAGCAAACAATTACAAAAAACCAACATTCATTCGCTATAGTAGTGGTCGTACTAAAGTATAATGAAGCACATCAGTTAGAAGAAAACGAAATTGTGATACAATCGTGACTGAATGTGGAAGAAATAAACACTATGATAATGACAACAATTCAACTGTGAGTAAGGAGCATATAAAATGAATTCCAAACAGATTTAACACAGCTGAAATAAGGAAAAACATGTTGAAAGAAATCGATCGTGATGAATCTCACAATCACAAGTAAAAAATCATCTTTATTTCTCCAATTTGGCTTACAAATAAATCAGCATGACACAAGGAACCCCTCTTCACAAGAGGTTTTCCCCCAGCGCTGCACTCACGCCCCCCCTTTTTTTCTGTTACATCAACACTTATTTAACTATTCTCACCCACCATATGTTACATAACTCATATCTCCGTGTTTACAAAAAATAATCTAAAAGAAATATGAAACGCTTCACCTCCAAGGACTCTGTGGCTACCAGATGCTCTGCCAGCATTTTGAATCGTTTGAAAAGTGGACAGGGATTTCTGCGTATTTCCAAGAAACCTGCCCAAACTGCTGGTGCCCGTTGGGTTTCTTATGTTGAGAGATTACTACGACACACTACCCACAATCCAAAATCCAAATTTCAAGTTTCTGCTTCGACAATGTCAATATTAGGTCAAAGTGACAGTTTGTAATGACAATGACTCAGATTCATAATCTAACGTTGGAGGTTTCAATAGAATCAAGTTGCCTGCAGAGCGGAAAGGTTTCAGATTCCAAGAAGTTCGACGATGATGGGTGCATCAAACGCTGAGGTATGGTTTTAATCTACTTAGTTTAATTAAGAATACTGAACTGCGAATATTGTTTCTGACCCATTCTGTTTCTCAAGCCTCACTGGAACTTCGTCACGCCTCAGACTGTAGCCAGCAGACACACTACCATTTTCATTTTCACGGATATTATTAATGTCGATACCTCCAGGAGGAATCTTTGGCGCTGTAGGTAAATGCTCGTTTAGTTTGTTGACATCATTACTTTGGAAGTTGTTTCCATTGAAGGTAGAACAAGTGTGCAACTGATGCATGAACATTGCCTGGACAATCATACACAAAGGAAGAAGATCATTCTGAATAGCATGAACGTAGATTTTCTTCGATAGTTTTTGGCAGTTCAGCGTTCTTCATATATTTGTCTTTCTTGGTCCGACATCTGCGGATGCATCTTGAGATATATATGAATTTCTTTGTAGAGCCGATCATGCGAAAGGCAAGCTGATGATGGTACTGTATGAATAAGATTCAAATATATAGACGGAGAAAGCATGGGATCAAAAGTGATTTCGGCAAGGTATTCATCCCAGACCTTTGCAACGACAGAAACGTAGGGATTCATGCTGCAGCAGCTGCCTTTAGTCCCTTCGCTGAAGAAAGAACCTTTTTAAATCATCCCTGCCCATGTGGATATTCGATTGCTGTGAATTAGTCATATAATAAAAAACAATCCGTTGCATACTGTCAATTTTTGACCTGGATGCAAAAAGTTGGTCTTCATCTGTCTTTAATGGAAGCAGGAAATCTGTGATTGTAGCTTGTTCGAGTTGGGCGGCTATTCTTTCCTCCAGCTGAGCATAGCACTTTGATCTCGCAGTCCAAGCGAGAACACAATGAAGAATCGCAAACAAGAAGCTCACAGGCACTACATCATTGTCTAGGGGAAGAAGCCTGACGATTGACTCAATAACGCCTCTCCTTTCAGTTCTTGAAAACACCTGAATTTCTTCAAAATCCAAAGACTTGTCATGAAAATTTCTACTTTAATCGTTGACCCTCAATATGTCCACAATCCAATGATCTATGTAAAACAATAGCACTCGACCGATAAATTTCTTCGGCATTCCCCGCTTGTGAATACAGGCGATTATCTGTCCAAAATAATCAAATGGCAGCGTCAACAGATCATTTATCCACCAGTCCTCGGATTTGGAAGTGACAATAGAGAAGCAGAAGAACAAGAGGAGAATGGAGGAATGTTCTCCTGTTCCTTTTCTCTGAGAGAAAATGAGCACTGCGAGGGAAAAGGAAATGTGGTTGGAAGTCCATGTGCATCTAAGTGTGTCCAAAACCCATCATTCCCTTGGGAGTTTTCATTTCATTATGTAGAAACTCTTTTGCCATCTTTCTGCTTGCCAGTCTGCGCCCCTGCAAATATGTCCCTTAGTCTGCATGTCAATCTGTCCTGGGAAACGCTAGTATTAGATCTACTCTCTATCCCTTTGCAACGCAGTCTGATCGATTCTCTTTGTTGTATGTCTATTCTCTGCGTACATGAACGTCTGGGCATTAGGGTTTAGTATATTCCACAAACCATTTTCTGCATCAAGTGAACGTGAATCTCTAGCATAGTTCTGAAGCATGATGAGATATAGAATGGGTATATATATAGGCATCCGACTGACTGCACATTTTTTGCAATCATAAATATGGGGCACCATAAAGAAATTGAACGCCAACGCAGACCATCTCTGATTAATGGATCCCACAAGTTGTACATGTTTCGTTGGTGTTTGTTTGAGTCGCCCACACCCTATTTGTGAATTTTCTCCACAAACACAACAAAATGATAGATGATGAGCATGGTTCCGTCGAATACTCAAAACACCTGCATTGGATGTGACAAGAGGAACATTGAGATCTGTAATTCTTTGGGAGAATATAAGGTTTTGTTGTTTTTGTTGCTTTCTTGGACCGAGTTAAGCTGCCACTCTTCAAGCGACTTGAATGGCTAGATAGTTGTACCATGTCCTCCACGACATGGAGACCTTAATATTCATCTATATAGTTGATATTCCTCCACCAGATGTTTCCTTATAGATACGATACATCAATCTAAGTTTAAAATCGAACAAGAAGAGTTGCATTCCAAAAAATGTTTGAAGAAGAAGCGGGAACAATGATAAGGTTGTTTTCCTTTGCGTCCATGTTCCTGTTGGGACAGCATGCTGGCCCTTGAACAAGGATGGTGCCTCTTGGGTGCCTTTTCTCCTTCATTTCTATAAAATCAAGACTACTCTAATACCCCTGAGCTTTTGAGGACATGCTTGTCCCGCGAAGTAACCAAAATCAAGCTTTTGGGACTAAGGATATCCTTAATTGGCAAAATCACATCCAGCTGATCAACATTATCTACATCGTCTATAATAATAAGAGTGTGACAAGATGAGAGATGCCTTTTAAGTATACCTATACCTTGGGAAGTACAGTCAATTTTGATATCTGTTAAAACACCTGGGGTGGCCAAAAGGGGTCCCCGGGGCTCCAGACTGAAATGAGAGCTTGAGAGTATTGTTGTGAAGTCGAGGGAATATAGATCTCGTGGGTGCGAATAGTGTGAGAAACAGACCTCGAACGCAACTGAACTGACATGATAAGTTGGGCCAAAGGGCGTATATAAGGGCATGGATCCCACATAACCACTTCATTTGTACTTGTTGTTGTGGAGGTATGAGAGATGTATGTGTTGAATGTTTTGAGTTGTGGGAGAGTAGGCAAGGTCAGATTTGGGTTGCGAGAGACCAAGGTAAGTCGTCAAAACCTCCTTCATAGTGTAGGAATGTTTTTGGGAGGGTAGGGTGCCATATGTAGGGTCGTATGACCATTTGTTTGAATGTGAGGGTGGGTCTACATGGGAGATCGTCTGATTCCCACGCAAATGTGCACAGGTTTAATTAATAAATATGTGCATAGTGTGTGGTTGTATAAACAACAACCGTGAATATGTGTTCAGTGCTCGAAGTTTCAGCCATGCGGAGGGAGGTTGGTCATGTGCACGGTTGTTCGAGTAATAGTCGCGCAAATTTGCGTGGTTGTAAAAATAAGATCTTCAGACAGACATTTGTGCCCAAGGTGATGGAAGAATTCTGCAACTGTTTGGAGAACAGTTGCGCAGGAGTCTGTGACTGTAAGATAAAAATTCATGTAGAAGTGCACAACTATAAGTGAAACAGTCACACATCACGATTATTTTTATAACATTTGCGCAGATGTGCACGACTGTTATGGGAATAGTCACGTGAGGGAAACAATGTGTTTATATGGCTTCGATGGGATTTTTTCATGATGATGAGCTAACATAGCTTATGTTTTCATGGATGAAAGTTTCCAATCAGATAGTGAGGATGTCAGTGCAGTGGAGGGAGAGAGATTAGGAGTCTCTTAGGAGAGAGTTGGGAGTTCATGCACAAATCTGGTGACATTTGGCCCAGGCTGGGTTACTGTGATTTTCTTATTATGCATTGATCCATACCTAGGAGTCACTACTAGAATTCATATTATGGATGTGGTATCGAGATCGATAGTTATTTTCGGTACGTGGGAGAGATCTGCATATTACCACAGATATTGACATTTATTTCATTATTGGGCTCCCTTTCCAAGGGCGACTTTTGGAAAAGCAGTCGCAATTGTCAGTTGGGGTGAAGGTGGGGGAGATGGTTGGATGATGCTTCTTGGGGGGAGAAGTTATGAGTGGTGTCTCTATTGGCATCAACTCTATTGAGTGATAAAAATAGATTCCCTTAACTACCTTGGTAAGCTAACAAGGAATAACAAAAATATGGTTAGCAAGTTAGTGGACCTGCAATCTAGAAAACAAAATACAAATAAAGAAAATAGCAACTAAGAATGAGAAACAAAATAAACTAACATAAACAAGTGATCCATGAAATTTAACACATGAAATGGTTACCCAATATAATTGAATCTTCAAATTGGGTGCACCAAGAGGAGAAATATGGGACAATGAATCCCCTATTCCTCCTAAGTGAGGGTCCTTTGATCCTTTTAAAAAATAGAGTTATCACTCTCCAATGGTGAGTCTACAATGGTGAAAAATACCCAAGGCTTATCTTCACAAGAGGTGTAAAGCTAGCTCTATGCTACACATGCTCAAACTTATGGCTCAAGGGAAAGATGGCTTTCTCCAAGAGAATTTGAACAACATAACAATTCAATGGATTCTTCTCCTTTTTTACATACAATGATCCTATATTTATAGAAGGATGGAAAGATATTTTTCAACTAGTTACAAGTGTGAATGGGAGGCATTTGGTTAGTGATCCCAAGGTGGATGTTTAGGGAGATTTTTGGGTATGGTCGAGATCTACTTCATCCTAGAAATGGTTGAGGCCAGACCAAAATCATCAATGCATAATTTTTTCATCTGCGCGGGTTTCCTTATTTTCATTCACACGAACCATGCATTGTGCGGTTGTACATTGTGTTTTCCTACATGGATGTGCACATGTTTTCTTTGTTGAATGTGCACAGAAATTCGGGATTTTTTTTTCATAATTTTGTGGGTATATTTCCAAATTGAATGTGATCCTTACATAATTATTGGCATTATGTTGTGTTAGGTTTTTCATCCATTATCTATATTTGTCTAAGTATTGTTTTGATGATAACAGATTCTCCCTGATGTGTGAGGTTAGGAGCATACGTATAGCCAAAATACATCAATGTTTCTTTCTGCTGAAATTGTTGTAACAATAAGAGAGTTGTAGATTTTGTTGAAGAGGGATTGTAAGAACATCTAGTCGGAGGAAGAGGGGATTCATAGTAGTGTCAAAATTCTCTGAACACTGAAATTTAAAGTTGTAACTTTGTATAAATGGCGGGCATTCCCCATGCTCATGTCATGAAACTAAAACAATATGAGTGTAACTGAATTTTTTTTATGAAGTGGATATCTACATCGCCCTCGAGGATGTCAATAACAATAGATGGCCATTCTATGGAATGAACTAACTCTGAATCGAGTGGTGAATGACTTGGCGGCATTGATGTCTTATCAAATTCATAGGTCTTCGACAGCTATTGAAAAATGCAACGATTGCATAGTAAGACCTACTGTAACATGAAACTTTGCTCGAGTCAAATGTTATGGGTATAAACGACATCAGGAAGAAATGAGGACTCTTTATGTGTCGTATGAGACTACCCATTAACAGTGGAATGAGAGACAAGATATTTCCACCTTCTTGGAAACTTGTGTTGATGTCGTCATGGAAGGTGATGCAAATGAAAGAATCAAAGCACTTTGTGACATATGATTAAGAAAAATAGTATCAGGAACTGTTATGGATGAACTGGTGACATGGACGAAGCTCAAACTAGAGGGGACGCAAGAACTATCCTTGTTTGGGGAAAATGGGATGATGGAAGCAACCATAAAACATAGTCCGGTGTCAGGGGGATGACCAAATATTTAGGTAAACAGTGTTGAAGGTGTAAAACTTCAAAGTAGTGGATGATGGGACAAATTACATATTTTGAGGATGGAGGTGTCGGTGAAATTCAATATTTTGTTCTATGGTAGGGATAGCTTTGCAAAAATGGTGATGAGAATTTAATTCCCCAACTAAGGGCAACATGGGTTGTTGTGTGCCAAGGGAAAAAAATTATGTCGAATGCAATGGAAAAAATCTATTCTACCTGCTGAAACTTGAAATGTGCTTTATACAATTGCCAAATAAATAAAGAATAATGGGGTTGAAAGTACACATACAGAAATGGGTTCCCTGATGAAGAATGGATTGGCCTCATGGGGTGGAAGTAGGGGAATGTAATTGGTGAAGGGTGGGGGCCCCATGGGTACGTTTTTGTACGAGGTAAATGGATGGAGAATAAAATTGTAGATGGGAAATTGATGTTCGATGATATGAAGGGTTGATGATAATGTGGATGTGCATTTAATGTAACCAAGAATATGATGTAGGAGTCCAAAATGGGGTGGTTATCATGATGATGAGGAATAAGTATGAGGTTCTTACTCTAGGGTGTAACACTACCAGGACTCTCGATCCTAATGGATAGAACAACATGAGTGTCAATATGACAAGGGGTAAATATATGTGGGACAAATCATAGAGGTGAGAATGCTACCGGTTGAGAGTACCTAAATGCAATGAAGTTGATGGTACCGTAGAGTTGAGTGTGGGGATCCTAAGGATAAATGTTAAGGGGTGTGACTGGGATATGCAGTTGTTTTCAAAGGGCATGAGTGCATGTCAGTTTTGAACATATACCTAAAGAGGCCATAGGGTTTCCAAGACTGAATGGGTTGTATATTTTTGTACCAAGTACCTTCACACACAAACATAAAATACTCGAAGTGAAAAATATCTTATGATAAAGAACATATGACAGATATTTTATATAAATGATAGTGAATAGGCGTACTTGATATTTTGAAATTGGTAGGAAAAATGGTCCTTTGATGAAAATTTTGGGTACCCTTGGAAGGAGGCCAAGGAACAATGAGTTCCTAGAAGAAGGCACTCCCTAAGGGAGGCCATGTAAAAATGGGTTCCTGAGAAAGGCACTCCTTGAAGGAGGTTAGGGAACCATGGGTTCCTGAAAAAGGCACTCCCTAAGGGGGCCATATAATAATGGGTTCCTAAGAAAGGGACTCCCTAAAGGAGGTCAGGGAACCATGGGTTCCTGAAAAAGGCACTCCCTAAGGGAGGCCACAAAACAATGGGTTCCTGAGAAAGGAACTCCTTGAAGGAGGTCGGGGAACCATGGGTTCCTAAAAAAGGAACTCCCTAAGGGAGGCCATGGAATAATGGGTTCCTAAAAAAGGAATTCCCTGAAGGAGGCTAGGGAAACATGGGTTCCCAAAAAATGCACTCCCTTAGGGAGGCCACATGAAAATGGGTTCCTAAAAAGGCACTCCCTAGAGGAGGCCAGGGAACCATGGTTTACCAAATAAGGCGCTCCCTAAGGGAGGCCAAGGAATGATGGGTTCCTAAAAAGGAACTCCTTGAAGGAGGTCGGGGAACAATGGGTTCCTGAACAAGGCACTCCCTAAGGGAGGCCATGGAACAATGGGTTCCTGGAAAAGGCACTCCCTGAAGTAGGTTGGGTTTCCCCTATGGGGGTAGCTTAAAATGACCAAGTCTAAGGAGGTCTTTCCACAATAAGTAATGAAACTATCTTGGTGGATCATTCTGATTAGGCCATGTGTCTTGTAATCGCATGATGTATGGGGGCACTGGACATAAGGTGGTGCTATCATGGTTCGTTTGAAGGGTATATTGTGAGATGTTGTTGTGTCAAGAGCTAGGTCTTATTATAGTAGGTAGTTTAAAGTTGAACATCCACAAAAGAGGATCTGAAACAGTGTATCATATCCATTATTTTTTGTAATATCTATTGGGGGTTTGGCACTTTAAACTGTGTGGTGACATCTCCTATATGGGAATGATAGGTCATCATGGATATGAAGTCCCTGATATCCCTATCAGTGAGAAGATATGATCTTATTTGAGAGGGAGTAATGACCTTATTAAGGGAGTTAATATTAGAGGGTGCACCAATTGAATTGTTAGGACCCTTCCAGTAGTGGATAGGAGAACCTAGATGGAGGTTATCACTAGAATCCTTGAAAGAAGTAGTGTCCTCAAAGAATTCTTCATCTTTTGGGAATAATGTAGTTGATATTTCATGGTTTCTTTTGGGTTTGGGGGAAGAAACATGCATGGATTCCCCCAAGGATGAATGGATCTGACCAGCCTCCAAGATTAAGTGATGAGGAGGTGGTTCTAGAGGCATGGGAGCATTTTTGGATGGAGTGGATGTTACATGACTAGTGGTAGTGGAAAGATGGTGAATGGACTCAATATGAGCAACATGATGTGAGATTCTATTTTGAGAATCCTGTCGGGTGGGATTAGTGTAGGAGAGTTGATCGATGGTGATGATGCGTCCCTCATGTGGGAATTTCATGACTCAAAAGTGTTAATACACAACAAAACTCATGACATAGATGAAATCATGGCCCAAGAGAATATTCTAATCCATCAGACCATCCATGAGGAGATTAGGTAATATCCCTAAGGGGGAACAAATTCTTCCATCAAAGGATCTTAAATTAGTCATTGGTGGCATAAGAATAGGGGAACCTAGTTGTTTCCAAGCTGACAAGGAAATAATACATGAGAATGTCCCATCATCTATAATACACCGATAAACTGTAAAGTTTTTAAAGGTGACCCGTATTTGAAATAAGGTAAAAGATGACAGTCGTTGTTGGATAAGTTGATCCCAATAAAAGGTTATGGCCCATGATACATGTGGGTATATGCTTCCATTTTACTTACAAGGATAATATCTAGTATACATTTTAGTACTCAAGGTGGAAGGGGTGCCCCCAAGTCTGCATAACTAAGTTTCAGTCGTGAGGTACATTGGGTGTGAGGGAGGGTTACCCATGTGAGGGATAAAAAGTAATGTCAAAGTTCATGTAAACTCACCTGATATAGTAATGGGTGCATGATGGGGGAGGGTACACACCGAAGTAGTGTAAGGATAACTATTAAGTTGATGGTGTTGTGTTCACTCCAAATGAATTTCTTCGACTATCTCTTGAGTGAGTCATGGAACTGATGGGTTGGGTGACCATAGAGCTCACAAAATTTGCAAGGGTGATTAGTCCATGTATGGGTGGTATATATATGCTTGGTTTGATTGTAGTTCTGGTGGGAACTATGAGTATCCCCATTTGTACAATCATTTCCCCCATGCCATGGGCATTGATAGTAGGTGTTTTTCTTCTTACTCCTTATGTGTGGTGGATGGCCAATATAACTAGGAGAGGGAGGCCAATTTTGTCCTAACTAGGAAGAAGAGGATAGGGTTCTATATCGTAGTTTGTGTGGTCCTTCCATGGTGGTTGATGGTTGGAGAGCCAATTCCTGAAGAGGAAGGGATACTAGATGGGTGGATTATTCTGGATAATGGTGCCTAGTGAGATGGACCCAAGCAAAGCTAATCCTAAAACAGTGGCACTCATTGGTGTGTGTGTTGGTTGCACTGATGTGTCAGCCAAATTGGGAACACCTCCCAATATTGGGGGGAGGTTTTCATATGTCTATAATGGTGGGGATGCTGTAGTTCCCCTATGGTTATGTACTATATTTATATGTATGCAAGTGGTAGTGATAAGAATAAATGAACAAGTTCTTTGGTAAATGTGGACTATCTCAACAATGTTTTTAAAGATATATGTAATCAATCAATGGTAATCATACATACACAAGTAACAATGTAAGATGGTTTGGGGTTTATCCGCATGGGGGAATAAAAAAAATTCATGTGTCCTAATATACCTATCGTCCTTCCTCTCAAAAATCATTGGGCCTTCCAAAAGAACTCAACAGTGAGGAATGAATCCACTGGAAGAGGATTCGGTGAAGGTATGAATAATCAGTTATAATGAGGGGTGAAGGGTGCATATCCTAAAAGGACTGGCGATATTTCTCAATAGTCGTTCAAAATATGATTAAGGTGCGATTTCATCCCACAACCGCCACCTGGGTAGATACAACCTATAATTCGGTCACTAAGTTACCTCGATCAAGAACAACATTTAGATTTTTGTCCTCAGAAATCGGTCACAGGATGGATGCTTTCCAAGTGTTGGGTGACCCAAGGAGGCACACATAGAACAACTACACCTCAGCCTTCAACCCTTCATGGGTGTCTCCCTTCCTTATGGTTTATGAATCCTTGATTAGGAGGATTTTGGTACCCTATTTCGCAACTTTCTAAGTTTCAATGAGAAAAGGATAATGAGGAGTTATTTGGATACATATCCCCAAAATCGTAACTTAGACTACAATTTTATTTTGGTGTTCCTCCTGTGGAGGGTATAAAATGTGTTGATTATGGTTTCTTTTAGGTTTTTAAAGTGGGTTGTGAATTTGGGTTCATGGACCAACTTCGTTGATTAAAAGTGGTGTGAGAAAAACATTTTTTCAAACAAGAGAGTCCCTTCTGATTCTCCCAGATCGCTTATGGGCGCAAGGAAAAGAGCATACTACGGTATCAAGTCTTCGACAAATACCTCTTGGATATGTGATGATGTGTGTAATACGTGATAGTGAGTGATGAAGTTTTAATAAGTTAAGTGAGAAAATTTTGGCATGTGGACATCGCTTAGTCCTTTACAATGGTATCTTACTTCTAACTTACTAATTTTCACAAACAATCCTTGCAAAAATTGGAAAATCCATAGGTAAATAGCATGGTGGACATGTGAGTCCTTACTTATGATCTTTAATCTCCCTAGGATGTTCTCTAATCTAAGAAACATTTGAAAATATCCTAGATTGTATACATGTGGTCATGTATGGGCCCTTACAAAATCCTTAAACTTCCTAGGTTGTTTTCTCTAGAAATTTGAAACTATCCTAAGATTGTGCCCATGTGGGAATCTATGGACCCTTGCAAACCTTTTATATTATGTTTCAAAAAATCAAACTAAAGAGCTATTGGCCTCTCCTAAAATGATAGATTTAGTTGCAAAAAATGAGCAAACTAAGAGGTATTGGCCTCTCCTAAAATGATTGATTTTAAAGGGAGATAAAGTTTTCTTCAAGCAATCTCTTTTTATGATTTCCAAGGTCACACAAGGGTGTGAGGAAATATCATACTCCAATATTGTCTAAATATCCTTCTAGTCCCGAATTAATGTGATGTTTTTGTAAAAGAAAAGATTTTAATGAAATCAAAATGCTAAACTTTAAGTCATCCATGTGGCAACCAAGGAAATCAAAAGATACTACCATTTTTTTTAATACCCCTTAGAATTCTATGTGTGACTACATTATCTATGAAAGAATGAATCCCAAGCATTCTTTTTGTGGATTTTACAAAGTGCATAAAATAAACCTAAGCTACTAGAAAAGAAAAAAGAAAAAAATTGCACAGTCACGTGGATCTACACGGGTTTGAGCCTGACAGTGACATAGTCCACACAGATTTTCCAGTAGAAAAGCCACATGTTTTTGTGTGTTCAATGCATTTTTTCTTCCCAAAATCGTGCACACACATAGAAATGGCGGGCCGACAATTTTGAAATGAATTCAACTAACACAAGGTTGAATTGAAGTGTATGAAGGATAAACTAGGTTGGTTTTAATAGCTCTAATATCCTACTTGAGGATGAATTTGGATTACAATCCCCAGTATGGTTACCAAACTATTGGGTTCCTTTTGTCACAAGGGTGAGCAAAAGGAGGTCCCTTAATTATCTAGTTAGGCTATCCAGAAAGCACAACAGAGAGCTAGTTGGTTAGTGGCTCAACTAACATAAACAAACAAGAAATAAACAACAATGAAATAAATCTAAACTAAGAAAACAATAACTTGAAATGAATGCACAAAGAAAACACAAGAGATATATACCAAGTAAATTTATCTTTGAATTGATAATCTCTGGAGAAATATGGGAACTTATGAGTCCCCTCTTCCTCCTTGGGAGGCTCTCGAGTACCCAAGTACAAAGTATTCTTTCTACTATCAATGGATAACAAAGGAAAATGGTGAAAAAAAGAGTGATGTACTACTCAAGAGGAGAGATTCATAACACTTGGTATAGATGCCCAAATATTTCTAAGAGGAATATGGCTTCCCAAAGATAAAAATGAGTAGCATAACAATACTGAAATGCTTCTTCCTTTTTGCATACAATGGACCTTTATTTATAGGAGGATGGTAATGTTTTTCTTAACTAGTTCCAAATGTGAATGGGAGGCCCTTACAGGTACTTCCCATCCCTTTCAGTGATCCCAAGGAGAAATTTGGGGGTGATTTTGGGTATGGGGGAGATCCCCTTCATCACAAAA
The DNA here is from genome assembly GCA_010110895.2 of Picea sitchensis. Classification (NCBI taxonomy): domain Eukaryota; kingdom Viridiplantae; phylum Streptophyta; class Pinopsida; order Pinales; family Pinaceae; genus Picea; species Picea sitchensis. Next base: position 54,745 of record SNQJ01S0025177.1, read on the forward strand.
GTGGTTGAGGCCTAACCAAACTTATCAATGTGTTGTTTATGCATCCGTGCGGGTCTTTCGATTGTCAGTCATGCATTGTGCATGTCATACACCATGTTAGCCAACGTGAATGTGCACGCGCTTCTTTGGTTGAATGTGCGTGGATTTCCAAAACCACTTTTACATATTTTTATGATTATCTTTCCAAACTAAGTGTAATCCTTCCATGAATATTGGTAGTATGATGTGTTTGTGTTAATTATTTCTTCATCCATTGTCTTTATTTGTAGTGATCCATTTTTCGATGATAACAATGTGTACGAAAAGTTGTCTTATGAATTTCTAGCTCTTTAATCCCAAACTGGTGGCATCCTGAGCAGAGGTCTAATTTTGTGAGCAACTAGGATCCATGGAGTTCATCCAAGAGGTCATCAATAATTGGAATAGGAATTTTTTCCTTGATCATCAACTTATTGAGAGATCAAAAACTAGGACACATGCACCAAGTACATTCCTTCTTTAATACCATAACCATCGATGATGAATAAGGGATAGTGCTAGGACATATGACTCCTACCTACAACAATTCTTGAATCACTTTTAAATTTCATTTTTATATGCAAAAGGGTGCCTATAAGGACACACATTGGGTGGTTGACTTCCTATAATGAGGGGAATATCATGGTCATTTCCCCAGGTGAAGGTAGTAAACCGCATGGCAATTTAAATATGTGTTGATTCTTAGAGAGAACCAATTGCAAAACTAAGTGAATTTGTAGTGTTGTGGTGTCAACTACATGTATGGAATTGAATTGTTCAATAACATTGGAGTGGCCTTTATTCAACAACTTCTACATATGATTAGAAGTTATAATCTCATGGGAACTAGAGGTAATCCCCTTGAGGGTATGTTTCTTTACTTCTTATGTGAAGCACATGTAAAATTCCTTGAAATTGATGGTTA
>SNQJ01S0025177.1:63010-90049 GCA_010110895.2 Picea sitchensis
AACATTGGAGTGGCCTTTATTCAACAACTTCTACATATGATTAGAAGTTATAATCTCATGGGAACTAGAGGTAATCCCCTTGAGGGTATGTTTCTTTACTTCTTATGTGAAGCACATGTAAAATTCCTTGAAATTGATGGTTATGGATCCCAAAGTGTGTAGTTATTCTTCCTCGAGAATTGTATCACAACCACTTCAATGGAAAACATGTGAGTTTTGAGATGATACTCACCCATTTGCAGTTTCACATTTTCACATCTCCCTCCACATTTCATCATACCACCATTAGCAATCCTAAATTGAAAATTAGAGATGGAGCATACATAACAATGGGTGTCTTGTGCCACTCTCCTATGAACAAAATTGTGTGTGATACCTCTATGAATCAACAAAATCACTTTTTGTTGCTTGTTGTATCCAATTAATTTCAAGGTTTTTGGTGTCGAGAAACCATAGAAGGCATGGAGAGAAATATGGCGTTCCTCAGGAGCATCTTGAAAGGGGGATTCCTCTTCCATTGAGGGGGTGGTGTCTTCCAAAGCTTGTTCAGGTGTACCATCCACTAGAATGTCTTATGAGTATTTATGTGGAGACAAATCTGTTTGAAATAATTTCTATTATTTACATTTATTCCCTTTGAAATATCATTCATAAAAACTATAACAAAGATGGAGGTGTTGACGTTCTTCCATCTCTTTTGGAGATAACTTGTGGATGTAGACTAGTTGTGAGCTCGAGGGACTAAGAGTAGTTTCCATAGAGGGGTTAGAGTGAGTGCTGAATAAAGTTCTCTTGAGTTGTGAATTTATCACCATCTTAGTTTCTTTGGATTTGTCACAAGCACCGTGATTGTGGATGTTGCATCATGACATGTGCTTTAATTGCATCCTTGAGACCAATGATGGAACATTAATTGCATCCTGAGGAACGCCATATTTCTCTCCATGTATTGTTGACGCACCAATAATGGAAACTCACTAATGTGTTAGTTATGCAAGGCACAAATGAGTTTTTGTGATTTTTTAGATAAAGACGATATTGTATTACAAAATGCCTAAACCTTATTTAGTGCATCTTATATACTTATGAACTAGTGCACTTATGCTTTAAAGATGCACCAGCAAGAGTTTTATTGCAAAATAAGAAATTGACCTCAAGTGTGCCTATAGAGGTAATGCATCAATGCTTATTTTATGGGAGCACACCAATAAGTTTTTTTAATTTGTTTAAATAAAAAAATGATATTGTATAACAAATGTCTAAACCTTATTTGGTGCATTTTATATAGTGACACACTAGTGCACTAACTATTTTAAGCACGCTAATTAGAGTATGTTTAGAATTGATTGAAACCAATATTTTAATATGGAATAGTAATAACGACTTCTAGTGCATGTATTCCAAGAATGCACTAGTGCACTAGATATGTGAGCACATCAGAGAACCTAATATAATTTAAGTTTGTCAACCAAAAAACATCTTATAAAACCTTCAGCCACCCACCTCTGCTATAAACAAATAAGGGATAATTTTAGGGGGAGAAGTTCCACTAGATGGTGTTTTTATTGTAGTTCTAAGAATCAAGGTGTTGGTTTTTCTACAATGTCAAGAAAGAGAAACACGTGTATTTGATGATTCAACATGATACAAGTTTAATGAGTATGATTTTGGAGATGAGAGAAACCAAGGACATGGAAATATTGTGCATAATGAGTATGAAATCCAAAACAATAACCCCCATATATAGAGATGTAGGGTGACATTGTCCATAATGACAATATGTATGAAGATAAAAAAACGTTGAATTGATCATGAACTAAATCTCCCTCTAATGATAATGTATAATTAAAGAAAAATGAGGATGATGATAAGTTCTTTTTATAGAATAACTAAGTAAAAAAAAATAGAATTTTTTCAAAAAAAAAAAATGATATAGAGAAAGACCTAGAATACAAAGAAGAAAATAAGAAGGATGATATAGCTATAATATTGTATCATAATATAAAGAGAAAGAAATTGATCAATATAATCCAAAGTATTTCACAATTACAATATGTATGAAAGTGGAAAACATGGAATTGACCATGAACTAAGGTTCTCCCTAATAATAATGTATAATTAAAGAAAGGTGAGAATGATGGTAATGTTTCTTCGATAGAGTATCTAAGTAAAAAGAAACAGAATTTTGATAGAGGAAAACTTAAAATACAAGGAAAAAAATAAGAAAGATCATATAGCTACAATATTTTAACGTTTCTTCAATAAATTATCAAAGTAAAAAGAAATAGAATTTTCCCGATGAAAATGATATAGAGGAAAACTTAAAATACAAGGAAGAGGATAAGAAGGATGATATAGCTACATTATCGTACCATAATAGAAAGAAAATAAATTGACTGATATAATCATAAAGTGTTTTTAGTGTTACATCGATCATAATAAAGTGTTACATCGATCATAATAAGTTAACAATAAAGAATTTAAGTTATTTTAAAATTGTATGATGTTTAAATTTATGTCATATTTGTTAATAAAATTAAAACTACTTGATATATTTGGTACTCTTCGGATATTTTTAAATTTAATATTGTAATGATAATATTTCTTATGCATATTAATGATCTTGTAATGTTACTTATGTAAAAAAAAATTAAAAAAAATATTAGATATTTAGTATTTATTATTTTTTTAATTTAGTTAATTTAATATTATTAAAATTATTGTTAATTATTTTAATATTATTATAAAGTATTTAAAAGAAAATATCATATACATATTATTTTTTTAAATATCATTATATTTTTTTGTTATAAAATAATAATCATCATAATTACTCTAAAGAAAAACACTTACTAAAATCCAAATTATGTGCTTCCACACTGTATAGAAAATTTGCCATTTGGTTAGTTAAAGTAAGTAATTTATACTGTATAAGTAGTGTAAGACACCCAACTCAGTAAGTACCTTTTTAAGGGATGGGGTATTAAATTTTCACTTTTTCTCATCCATCTCAAATCATCATCTAGAGGGTATCATCGTCTTCTGCTCATCAAGAGCTTTCCAATGACTATAATTATGCCCAAGTTCGAGCTCTATATCAAAGGTTATAACCTTTAAATTCTCAGGGTCTTCATTGACCAAAGGTATCCCTAACAACTCTCAGATAACCCATTTCAATAGCGACAACTTCCTCAAAAATTCTACTCGATTGATCGATAACCACTTGTCGATTTTTGGGCTTAACCTCTCTAGTGGGGTCCACCACAATTAACAGATGAGAATAAATCTCTCCATTCCTAATTGACGGTTCACCTTTGTTCTCAGAACTCATCCCTATCGGAGTATTCTAGTCATGGTCTAGCTAACTACTCTGAATCAACCACTCTAAACACACATACTTTGACAGATCAAATAGTCCTCATTCATTTGATCATATGGCTGCAATGTACCTCAAGGTTCCCACTTTTAATATATTACATGATTATTTCTTATTATTGTTAATTAACCCTTATTTGATTTAAAATACCAAGTATTATTCCATTTTGACCTAGTTGAGTTAATTGATCCTGTAACATCGAGAAATTACTCCTTCTTTTACCTCTGGAATTCCACGTCCCAAGAAAGGATTCTCGGTGATACTTAAATATCACACCTATAATTATTATATTATGATATAATTTAATTAATTATATTATATTATTATATAATTAACTAAACTATAATACACTTAGGTTTATAATCCTTTTCAATGTATAATTCACAGGCCCTGACTTATAACTTTGCATTGAAATCTTCATGTAATTATATATATATATATATATATATATATATAAACTTATATTAATATAGTCCCCATATGGGGTGCTTGGGAAGAGTGCAGAAGGGAGATTTGCCCTTGAGATAATAGGGTGAAACCTTAATGATTAAGCCCACTAGGATGAAGGCCTTGCAAACTGGACCTCCCCTCTAGTGTGTGGTCAACGCAATCACCAACGAGCTCCTGGGTGATCGGACAGTGGTAAGCAGAGGGATAAAAATCAAGAGCTTCCAACTATCCACAAGACAATCAGATGATAAGACCTCTCCATAGGGATCCAACTACAACATTTAACATAAGGGGATCCAATCAAGACGCAAGGGGTAAGAAACCATGTGACCTCACAGGAGTCTTCATTTCATCTCAATATAAGGGACAAGGTTTAGTGCCAAGTGGACTGGGGTATCGCCACCCAATGCCAGTTAGAAATGAGTGGAAATACCCTAGCACATGGCACTCAATCTTCACAGTTAATGTAGGGTCTTCCTACCGAGGATGTAGAGGACAGAAAACACCAGATCTCCCACATGAATTCGAATATGGGAGGAATAACGAGACAAAGCCAGCAAGGCCGAGGGAATGTAGATCTTAATGAGAGTTATGAGTCACCCTCCAACTGCCCAAACTCATTCACGATGCTTTGATCTCATCTTCTATGATGATTCCCACTTCTTAAAGAAAGAATGTGACCCTTAGAGAATTTTGGATTCCTTCTCTGCAAATTGAGCATCTGGTTCAAGACCTCAGGTCCCCCTCCACTGGTAGTGAGAGAACATATTTAAACCCCCTCTCTATTTGGTATCACCCTTCATTACACACTCTCATCTGAGATACCATGGCTCCTAGGCATGGATATCCTCCCAAATACAGACATAGATATGGAACCCCTAGGACTTCTTCATTGAGGCATCAAGAAGAGGGGCATCCAGAATCACGATTTCAACAGGAGGCCTACAATTCATCTATAAATTATGAAGCGAATACTCCTCAGCATTTCCAGAGAGATCTTGATGAATTTGAAGACACGGTTAGTATGGAAAGGGAGGTGACCAATGACTCAGAAGTAAATGACACCGCTATCCATTGGGTCCCAGATGTTTGAAATACAATAGGTCAGGACATTCACTATTGGAGGACCATATAACTCTATTGGAACATCAAGACCTTTATGGGGAAAATGCTCCAAACAAGGGAAGATGCTCAAAACACAGTCGAGATCTAGCTCGATGGTCTTCACTTGATGGTTAGAGAGATCTTCACTCACCTCTTATCGGTGCATTAGAATATGCCTCCCCCACCTACAGCTCAACAACAAAAATTGAGGCACAACGAAGGTCAACCAAAAAATCCTCCGGCCTCTAAGGAGGGGCCCATGGCCCCATGAAGTTGAGTACCATAGAAATTTTTTATTTTTTTAAATGATAGTTACCAATAGGCTTAGGCATGGTACTTTTACAGGAAATCTAGACTATCTTGTCTTTAACATTTTTTGGATCAGACACAAATAGTATATTTGTCTGGAGGATATCTATCTTTGTTATTGGTTTGGTTTCCTGAGCAGCAGGCCAGCAAAAAGGATTTTTGGTTTGTATGATATTTTAAAAAATTAATAGATATTTTCCTGTGAACTTTACAAAAAAAAAACTTATATTAATATAGTACATCGTGTCAATATTTTAGACCTTGAACGTACCATATGGCTTATTAATCTTATGTGATTCATTGGAGGGAGTGCAACAATAGTGATTATTATAATATATATACCACTCAGGCTATTGCACTCTGAACATTCACTCCTCTCTCATTACTCTGATGGCCAATTACAAACAAGAAACATTTAATATTATAAAATATATGTGGGACCTTAAAGTACCGAGGATATCGTACTCTGAAACCTTCGGATTTTAATCATATGTGCTCCTTTCGTTTGTCTGATGGCCAATCATGAAAGAGAAAGGCTTCATATTATAAAATGTATTTATATACCTTATAACACCCATGCCATCACTCTGAAAGCTTCATACTTCATTCAAACATGCCCTTCTCTTGACTCTGATGGCTATACTTCTAAAGAATTGGATTTAATATTTAATTTTATAATCCTTGCAACACTCAAACCATCACTCCGATAGCTTCGATATCCATTTGTGTACTCCCATCTCCAACCTACGATGGTCAAACTCTGAAAGAGTGAGATTTTTATATTAGTTTTTAATATTATAATATTTAACAATAATACCATAGGCCATTGTACTCCAATCAATTAATCCCTTCCCTTTCATTCGAAAACCACACTCTGAAAGGGNNNGAGAGAGAGAGAGAGAGAGAGAGAGGAAATTTGTATTTTACATGCCTTTAATAAATAATATAATGTATTTATATTTACCTGAACTCTTCCAGCAAAGTGGCCTATGCAGAGTGGAATTCCTAAACTTGGGAAAACTTGACGAGCTTATTATTTGCACAAATAGGGGGTAAAAATCCAAGCTTCCCATTTATCAACTTATTATCCAAACTATTGATACATTTAGCTGGTAACTTTCGAAATTTACCAGCATTTACCAGCATTTACCTTTTATTCAAATTTGTCCAGAAAACATATAAATATGTATATACACATATATAAATTCATGCAATTTATTTGTTTAAATTATTTTCGAGGATATTGCATTTTTTGGAAATAAAAACCTTCATGGTAAAACTACATTTTTACCATAAATTACTATTATCCTATTTTTTATGCAATTCTTTACTATTTTCAGGGGATAGTTACCATTTTCAAATCTTTCCCTTTTGGGAATAAATCCATTGTGTAATTCCTCGTAAAATTCATTTCTTACCAAATCCTAATGAAACTCAATTAATCACAATGTTTCAAATTTTCATTTTATTTCACATTAGGAAATTGGGTTTTTATTTCACATTCCTTTCTTATTATCAATTTTTGGAATATTTGCATCTCTTCAATATTTGAGCTCTTTTCCTAAGGCCCAAACATAGATATGATTTTCTTCCAAATTTCTGGTGTAAAAGCTTCAGGAAAACTTAGAATAAAACATTCTTATGCAGAAATCAAATCTCTTTCATTTTTAGATGTTTTGTGGAGACTTCTAACTATTCATTCATCACCACTAATACATGAAATGGATTATGAACTCAATAAGCCACAACATCCTCACACATCAACCCTTTTTAAAATATAAGCAAGTAGAAAGCCAACAACAGAATTTGTTTTCCAACTCTCATTTCATATTTCCCAGCCAGCCAACAATTAGAGTGGAAATCCTATTATTTAAATAGAGTAAAACCTCTTCAAATGACTATATGATTCCATGAGAGGAATTATTTTACTCAACATATGAGACAAGATGAAGGCCACTCTCCTTCACCTATAGGAACTCAGCAAGCCAAGTCTTTAATCCACCAATTCACAAAGAGCTTCAACAACTATCATACACAGCTCAAGGGAGGCCTTTCACTACCCAACAATCCCTCACCACCATCCCCTATTATCTCCTTTGTGATTTCTCATCTAATCACTAAAAGTTTGTAGCCCTGTTTATCATCCTAATTTGAAGACAGTTTCCAGTGGTTCTTGCACCTAAAAAAAACATGTATTCACTTCTCTTTATTCTTCTAAGAACCATAAGAGTTTCTTCTAATTCGTGGGTCAGATCAGAAAATTCCAGATGGGTATTGTGTCCATTCTCTCATTGATTGTTGAGTAGGACCAACCAACTACCAAATTGACTGGTAATTAACTTTTCCTAGGGCATAGGACAGTTTTAGGTTTGAACATTTTAAATTCAGCAAAGTACTTCCTAGAAGGGCTTGTCTCAACCAGTCATGGTTCCCCTCACCATTCCCTCTCATGAAATCATAATATGTATAGAAAACACCTTTAAATTTATTCATCATTTCCTTTTTTATTAATAACAGGAATATTTATGTCACATCCTTTAGCAAAGGTTCAACATTTCCAAAAATCAACACATAATAGATCTTTCCATAGTCTTCTAGCATTGATATAAAATAATTATATTTACAAGTTGGGGGAAACAGGGGTAATACAATCCCCTCCCCCTTAAAGGAACGCCATCCTTGGTGTTCTTTGCATCTCAACAAAACTAGTCATGCCCCCATGTTTTAGTTCCTTTAGCAAGGTTTTCCTTTTCTTGGTCTCATCCTTTCCCTTCTTTCCTGCAATTTCAATACTCACATGGACAAATTGTTGTTAGTTCTCATGAACATTATACTTTCATTGCACACTTGTAGTGGATTTCAAACAATTTCAAAATTTTTGGATACTAACAATTGCATCAGAATTTCTTCAATAAGGGAGAATGAAAGAAAACAACTACTTAAAAGGATTACAATGAGAGTGGAGAAACTGCAAGCTAGGGTTTGGCAGTCGCGGCCATAACAGAGGACATCATGAGCACCAAAGGGGGGGGTAAGGGTACCCCCTCATACAAATAGGTAGTGTTAGACAGAGGGAAAGGGCCAAGAGGTGTAGTTTTCAAGGCACTAGTGACAGGCACCTCAGGATCAAACCCAGAAAAAGGTCAGGAAAGGAACCAGGGGAAAAGTGAGTGCATGGGAGAAGAAGCCAGAGAAAGTCACAGGGAGGTGCAAGACACAGCGACGCCCAACGGGGCAGAAGGGTGCAACCCGTGCAAACCCAAAACAACAATGATACTTAGGGTGATACTGGAGGATTCGCAAACACAACTCTACAAGGACCAGATGAAGACGGATGCGCTAATATGAAATTTCATGGGTTTTTGGCCCATAGAAAGAACGTTGCGCAACTGGATTAAATACCATTGGAAGCCAAATGGAGAAGTGGAGCTCCACCTAGGCTCGAAAGGCTTCTTCACAACAACATTCATGAACCTGGAGGACAGGGATAAAGTCTTTGAGGGAGGGCCATACTTCCACACCTCAGCAGGACTGTACATGCGACCATGGAAGGAAAACTTCTCCCCGGAAAAAGAGACTTTCAAAAAGGTGTCGATCTGGATAAGATTTTATTCCTTACCTTTAGACTACTGGTTACCCTCTACTTTCAAAGAAATAGGAAACAAACTGGGGAAATATGTGAAGACCTTAGAAGCCACCCGAAAAGGGAGATATACATCTGATGCAAGAATTTGCATAGAAATGGATGTGTCAGGAGCACTCCCAAAAGACATAAGTCTAGAATTTAGGGATGAGGAATGGATCCAAAACATATATTATAAACATATCCCCTTCAGATGCAAAAGATTCCATGAACATGGCCACCTGATCAGAGAATGCCCTCTTAATAAAAAATAAGAAGTGGAAAACCCCAAACCATAGCAGGATGAGGATGGGTTTATAAAACCGAACCCCAGAAGCAGAGAAAAAAAAAAGCAGAGTAGAGCCCCAGCAGAAAATAACCCGGAGACCCAGAATAAAATGAAAGGATGGGACAAAAACAACAAAGGGGCAGAAAATGAAAAGGACTCGGCAAAATCTCAAGAAACCGGAGAACAAGCAACAAATGAGCCCACCAATCGACCAAGTAATACGAAGGAACAAGGGAGTTGCACAACCCCAATGGATGGAGAAATCAGAGACGAAAACACCCCCATGCAAGAAGCAGAGGGAAATGTGGAAATGACCCCAAGTGAACTAGGCACAGAATATCCTGATCTCAGAGACCTTGTGGAAAGGGAAGGGATAGATCTCCCAAACATACTAGAGCAATGGAAAAGACAGAGAGTAGACAATGTACCAACATAGAAACTTAACCACATTCAGTACCTATTTCTCCTAAGGGAGGAAGCCAAATCCAGAGGACTAAAGAGCACACACGGCGAGATTGGACACCTAGGAGTCAAAGCCAGTGAGGGACAACAACATCTCTCACCCAAGAAGATGCGGAGGAAAAAATTTAGGAAATCAAATAGAGTATCCCTACAGGAGCTTGGAGCGCTAGTGATAAACTCGGGTAAGATCAAGAAACTCTTCCCCAACTCCCCCCCCCACATGTTTAAATGAAGGTTATAACCTGGAATATAAGAGGCCTAGACAGCTCGAGAAAGTAAAAATCCCTAGGAATAGACTAAATCAAGAACAACAGGATCTTTGTTTTATACAAGAGACAAAATGAAATATAGACAGAATGGAGGAAATCAGTAAACAACAACAACGCAAGTACAAGATGGTGGCTATCGGAGGCCACCAAATGGCAGGAGGAACTCTCACCTTGTGGAACCCACAAGTATTGAACCTAATTCCAGCTGAAGCGACCAGGCACACCCTCACATTTCACATGAAAATCATTGGAAACACAGAGGTGATTCTATGCACTAATGTGTATGGGCCCCAGGAGTCAGAGGAAAAGAGAGGAATGATACAAGACTTAGAAGACCTTAAAACCCAATCCAACAACCTCCAATGGATCCTAGCAGGGGACTTCAACATCATCACGTCACTTGTGGAGAAAAGAGGAGGTACAAGAAGATTGGATAGGGATGCGAAAGAATTCTCAAAGTTCATAGAAATAGAAGAGATGGTATACCTCAAAACTAATAATGGACAGTTCACCTAGAACAATAAACGGATGAAATAGTATCATGTAGCAACAAGACTTGACATATTACTAGTATCGGAGTCAATCATTATGAAGGGGCTAACCTTAGATTGCAACATCCTCCCCTGGGGGGGATCTGATCACTGGCCAATGCAACTGGAAGCAGGCTTCCAAACCACACCAAAGAATAGACCCTTCAGATTTAAGAAATTATGGATTGAACACATGACCTTCAAGGAAAGAATCAAACAGTGGTGGCAGGAGGAGGAGCAACCGGAGCAAGCGACAAGGATGTTCAAACTCTATAAGAAACTAAAGTATATCAAATATAGGATCAAGGAGTGGAACAAGAACACTTTTGGGAACATAAACCAAGAGAAAAACAACATAGAAGAAAAAATGAAAAAACTCCAGAAAACTTGCATTTCAGAGGAACAGAAAAAGGAAGAGATCCAGATGACCCAGGAATGGGAAGCTCGATGCCAGCAGGAAGAAACACTTTGGTGACAAAAGTCTCGTGCCATATGGCTAAAGGAAGGAGAACGGAACACCAAGTTTTTTCATAGAAAAACCATCGCTAAAAGAGCCCATAACAAAATCCTGAAGATTAAGGACCAGGACGGAATAGAGAGAGAGTCACATAAGGAGATTGAAACTACTCTGGTAAACCACTTCCATGGGATAGCCCAGGAACCAAACTAAGATAGAATAGAGGCCATACAAAGGATAATCTAGCATATCCCCTGCCTGGTCACCGAGGAACAAAATAACAACCTGAACAAACCCATTGTGGAGGAGGAAATTCACCAAGTACTCCAAGATATGCCCAACGGGAAAGCCCTAGGTCCAGATGGCTTCACAGTGGAGTTTTTCAAAGGCTGTTGGGAAATTGTTAGACAAGATGTTTATAGGGTTCTGGAAGACTCTAGAAGGTCATTCTCCATTCTAAAAGCGCTAAATGATACAATGATTACACTAATCCCCAAAGAAAATGAATCCAAAATCCATGATCGTTATAGACCTATAACACTGTGCAATGTGGTTTATAAGATAATTTCCAAAGTTATAGAAAATAGATTGAAACCCCTCCTATCCACACTGGTCTCACAAGAACAGGAAGGTTTTGTGGAAGGAAGATAGATAATGGACAATATTATCCATGCCCACGATCTAATCCACACCCTGAAGCTGAAGAAGAGAGGGGGAATGATAATACAACTGGACCTAGAAAAATATTATGACAAAATTAGCTGGCACTATATGGTCAAGGCCTTGGAAGCCCTTGGTTTCACCCAGCACTGGATCAACTGGATAGTCATGCTGGTGTCCACAGCAAACTACTCACTACTAATAAATGGATCCCCAGCCAAACCTTTCTAGTGCACGAGAGGCATCAGACAAGGATACCCGCTATCCCCCTTCCTTTTCATTCTGATGATGGAAGGTCTCAGTTGAAGCATTAAAAGCGCAACTGCAACAGGTGAAATAACAGGTATCAAACCTTTCAAAAATTTCCCTACTTCCACACACCAACAATTTGTGGATAACACCTTACTCCATGGCATACCCACGGTCAAGGAAGCAAATGACTACAAATGAATCCTAGAAGAGTTTGGGGAATCCTCGAGTGCAGAGATCAACCATTCCAAATCTATGATATTCTTCTTCAATACCAACCACGCAATCCAAAGGAATTTTTCCAACATTCCAGGATTTGAACGCAAAGCACTCTCAACTAAGTACATGGGCATACCCCTGACAGAAAAAGCTTACAAAATGTCCACTTGGGAAGGAATATGTTAAGAACCAAATATCAATATAGCATAGAAAAACCTCAGAAAAAGTACTCAACGCCTTGAAAAAGAGAGAATTTCAGATAATAAGCCTCTTCGAGGGGGAAACCTCTTTTTACCCCACTTAAATTTTTAAGTACAAGATGATTCAAAATGAAAATGTCTCCTTGGTATATATAGGAGACTAGGAGGTATAATTACAACTTATGGCCTAAAGCCGACATAAATAAAATAACATTACTAATATAATATGCCCCAATTAAGGGGTAATGAGACAATATTAGGGCTTAACATGCCCCTCCCCTTGAGACAAATGTTGTCTGCAACACTTGAGTAACTCTAGATGCTTCTGTATAAAATACTCATCTTCCCAAGTGGAATCTTCAGCCGGTAGTTTCCTCCATTTAATGAGATAACCTGAAATGGATATATTCCTCAACTGGCGAATTCTTGTGTCAGTGATGGCTTCAGGCTCGAATATGATTTTTCCTTCCTCGTCAAGTTCTAGAAATATAGTTTGAACTGGGATCTTGTCACCTATAACCTTCTTTAAGCATGAAACATGGAAAACTAGGTGTACTCGTGAAGATGTAGGCAACTCCAATTTGTATGCCATAGTACCAAACTTTTGCAACACCTTATAAGGTCCATAGTGCTTTGGTGATAATTTATTATCCTTCTTGGCTTGCTTGAGGGACATCTGTTTGTATGGTTGTAGTCTTAAAAACACCCNCATGATCCAATGAAACCAGTCCCACTCAATTTGGATACTCTAGGAAGAAGTTATGATTGTTTTACCTGGAACACCTTCTTGAGACTAGTCAATAGGACTAGTCAGATACCCTATCTTACACAGGGTGTATCTACAAATGTAAGCTGACCCAGAAGATGAAATGTTTACCACAGATACCTCACTAATTTCTGTGAATATCCTCTAGAGTTTAGGGTCTGAAACATTACAAAAAATTCTTTATAGCTAAAATTCTGCAATGACTCAGTTCATGATGATTCCAGAACCCTATCTTGTACAGGTTGTATCTCCGAAAGTATAAGGCATCAGGAGCTTAAATTTGAACCCAACGTACCTTGATTCGTCTAATAAATATCCTCCAAGTTGTTCCTTCTGAAACATTGTAGAAAAAAATTTATAGGAAAAATTCCAAGGTGTCTCAGATGTAGCAGCGAAACCCTAAGACCTTGAGGTCTGATACCATATGTTAAGAACCAAATATCAATATAGCATAGAAAAACCTCAGAAAAAGTACTCTACACCTTGAAAAAGAGATAATTTCAGATAATAATCCTCTTCGAGGGGGAAAACTCCTTTTACCCCACTTAAATGTTCAAGTACAAGATGATTCAAAATGAAAATGTCTCCTTGGTATATATAGGAGACTAGGGGGTATAATTACAACTAATGGCCTAAAGCCGACATAAATAAAATAATATGGGGTGATGAGCCAATATTAGGGCTTAACAAAATAATTAACAAATTACAGGAGCGGGTGAAAAAATAGACGTACAGATCCTTCAACCTAGCCGGACGACTTATTCTGACCAAGTCTATTTTGAAAGCAATTCCAACCTTTATGATGTTCATTTTCCCAACCCCCAAGGGGATCCTACAAAAAATAAGAACCATCCAAAGGGACTTCCTATGTTGAGGAGATAAAATAAGGAAAAAATGGGCCCTGGTGGCTTGGGAGAAGGTCTATAAACCAAAAAGCAAAGGAGGTATGGGACTACAAGACCCGCAAGTGACCAATGATGCCTATGGGGTGAAACTCTCATGGCGTTGGGTCAAAGAAACTACTACACCATGGGTAAACCCATGGAAGGAAAAGTATGCCCCGGACATAAGCGACCAGGATAGAATATGCTTCGGAGGCACTAGGGAAGGTTCAACCATCTGGAACCTAGCCTGGCGCAAAAAATCCTGGATTCAAACATATATCTTTTGGGAAGTCAGGAATGGAAAAATAGCCAGATTCTAAGAGGACACCTGGCAACAGGAACCCATAATGGAGAAACCAGACAGGGAGGCACTCCAACAGGAGCTAATCGCTCAAGGTAAACCCAGAGTCTACCATTACTAGAAACAAGAAACATATCGCAACAAATGGAGAATCTGGAACACTCTCACCAAACAGAATAGAGCCCAAACCGCAACAATAGTAAAAGAGGTGGAGGATGAATTGGGGAGACGAAAAATTTTAGTCACGAAAGGAAATGACCAGCTGAGATGGGGACAAAAATATGGCCGGGAATTCAATCTAAAAGAAGTCTGACATTATATCATGGACTAGGACCAAGAAGACCCGACGCAATAATGGGATAAGCTTTGGAACTACCCCCATTAGCCAAAAATAAAAAATTTCCAATGGTTAATACTCCACAACCGAATTCTAACTTGGGAAAACCTAAGGAAAATAGGATTCATAGGTCCTTCCATATGTCACCTCTGTCAAGCCAAGGAAGAAACAACGAACCATCTCCTTGACGAATGCACCTACATGGCACAAATCTGGGACTGGGCGGCAGGTATCTTCTGACAGTCAAATAGGATCTAAGGTAACATCTCCACAACTATCAATATTTGGAAAGAAAACTACAGTGAAAATGAAGAGGTGAACCTCTGTTGGACCCTCATCCCAGGAATGATCATATGGGCAATATGGAAGGAAAGGAACCGATGCATCTTCAGGAACCAAAACTGGCTGGAAGGGAAGATCAAGGAAACAATCATCTCCATGACAAAAGAAATGGTAGAGAGCCTCAACTACCAAACAGGAAGAGCGCAACTCACATACCAGGACTCCCAAATTCTAGAAGCCTTCAACCTGAAATAGGGATGCAACCCCAATCATGTAAGATAGCCACCGCAACTCCAAGTAGGTGAGCGCAACTGAAAACCACCACCAGTAGGCTCCCTCAAGATGAATTTCGATGGGGCATCGAAAGGTAACCCAGGACGGGTAGTAATGGGAGGAGAAATCAGGGACAGTAAAGGAAATATCATCCGGCTGTACGCTGGGAGTCTGGGAAACTCAACCAACAACACCGTGGAATTCAGAGCCTTGGAAATCGACCTCGAGATTCTAAGTTAGGAAGGGATGAAAAAAATCATAGTGGAAGGAGACTCCACACTGGTTATCAACACAGTAAGGAGACTCCAAAACAGTACCAGAGTGGGAAAAATTTAGAGGCACTGGCGCTTGGCACAGTCCCTGCAAAACATTCAGGAGCACTTGTGGATGGGGATCACAGTGGAGTTGCGCTGGGTATGGAGGTTAGCAAATGGACTAGCGGACAAAATCGCTAATGAGGGGGTCGAGAAGGAAGGACCATAAATGGACACTATCTGGAGTAACATCCCAACTGGTCAGTTCCAAATAGACTGCAGCCAACTAGCGACAAAAGACTATGACGGTAGCCAAAGTAAAGACGACCACATCGAGGATGGAGGCACATAAATAACTAAAGGGCATGTAGGATCCAGGTAGAATCTAGTATCTCACCACCCAAACACGAGTTACAATGCAGTTCCAGGTCACACAACAAGTGGAGGTACAACACCATGGTCCCGTCAATAGGAAGAAGTACAAGGGTTGTCCATGGGAAAGCAGAAAAGTTAATCAGCAGGTGGCAAAGGACAAAGGAAAAAATGGTTTCCAATGGCCGAGTATGGGTACACCTCACCCAAGTATAGATATGGGGAGTGGTAATGATTGTCGTACAACATGCAGAGCAAAGGATTGGTGCAGAGATGACGGCAGGGCTTCCAAGAGCACACACTCTGAAATTGTGAAAAAGGACCAGAAGGTACACCTTTATGAGCAGCCCATGATTGTTGGGATGAGCCTGCAGTTGGGGAAATCACATAAAATAAGAAACACCAGGAATAGCCACAGGCCGGAAAGAAGAAACTACAGATCCCATCTTACTTACTAGGAAGGGGCGAATAGGAATAGGAGAATAACCCAAGACAAAAACCACCACAAGCAAGTCGAGATGGTAAGAATGAATAAAACCCATAGTAAGAGAGGCCCCCAAGGAAAATAACCTTCGACAAGCACCCATAGGATCACAAGGATGGAGCAAGAGGCCAGAGAAGCCAAGGGTACCTTTCTCATGCAGGTCGATCCAAAGGGAAAAGCGGTCATCAATAGGTGGGAGAGAGAAATCAACACCACACGCAAGGGAAAATCCTAGAAAGAACCAATTCAAGAAGCAGACAGGATAAGGGACCTAGGGGCTACGCAGCCTAGAACAAACCTCTACCACAAAACGGTGGAGGAGGCCTTGCGAACAAAAATTTTGATAGGAAAGATGAACGCTAAGTGAAAAGAGACCATCAAGGAGGCTATCAGGGACCACAAGAAGGTGCTCACAGAAATTTTGAGTCACCTCAACAACTTGGAGGCCAGTGCAAAAAGACTAGTTGAGGACTAGAGGAGCCAAAAGGAAAAAATGGAACAACTGGCAGGCCAATTCCACCTTTACTTACGCTATGTCCACCACATGGAAATCACTCCAGCAAACCAGAGTGGAAAACTAGCTTGTATCAGGAATATGTGCATGGTGGAGCAAAGAAAGGAGAATGAGGCAAGAAAGGATGGAGACCCAAGACATCCCATCATCCTAGACTAATGCAGGTTCAGCCCCAGGTCAAGTTGTTTTCAGTATAAGAGCTACCCCTATTTTATGTTTTTTTTTTATGTATATGTTATGGTTTAGTCTTTCAAACTAGTTTCTGGAGGACTGGGTCGGTTTCCCATGGTGGCGGCCTAGGCCTACCCATGCTATCTCAGACAATACAACTCCAAGATCCTTGATCTGGTTTCCTTTTTGGCAGATCAAGGGATTCCCCTTGCCTTTTTTGTATCATAACTTCTTTCAGTAATACAGGATTTCACACTCACTTACAAAAAAAAAAAACAATTGCAT
Organism: Picea sitchensis; assembly: GCA_010110895.2. Lineage (NCBI taxonomy): Eukaryota > Viridiplantae > Streptophyta > Pinopsida > Pinales > Pinaceae > Picea > Picea sitchensis. The sequence goes on from SNQJ01S0025177.1 coordinate 80,130, forward strand.
CACATTCATCTATTCCATGATATAAATAAAAAGGAAATATCATTCCTTTCACAAGAATTACCTCAGCATACATTTCCTTTCAAAATGAAATCATTTCATCATATGAACTTAACTAGTGTTCCAATGTCCATGGCCATATTCACACACAATACAACCTTGCATTGATTTTATATTATTATTTTTTTCATGTTAGGCACTCTTGTCATGGTGTGTTATAACTCAACCAACCTATCACCAAAAGGATCATCTATCAACATTCATTATTACAATGGGATTGTTCCTCATGCCTTGAGTTGATCATATCCTCAAATCAACACACCATGATATGAAATTAAAATTTCACAGGAATGCCTTCCAACATTCTTTCTTCACCAAAAAAATAGGGTGCCAAAATCTATGGCCACCAAATTTCTCTCTTTACCATTCTACAACTCTCATAGAGTATTGGACGATCCTTCTTTCCATAATGAGCAGACCATTGTTTTCTCTCTCATGAAAACATGCATTTCCTCAATGCATTAATCAACAAGTTGCTTATGAACATTTTTGTTCCCAATCATTTCTGATTGGTCATTGTATTCATGAAACTTTGTTCATGAATGTTTCTTGCAAGTATTTTAATCATCCTCGACTAGAAGATATTTCCTCTCTCTATTATTCAAATTCTTATTTCCTGAATCTTACCCTACTTGGGTATCAATGGAATACAATCAAAATTGTTTGCATATCATTAAGATAATAAAATACTTCAGAAGGGATTCTTACCCAATCTATTTCGACTCCCATATCATATGAGCATGAAATATTTTATATATGTTATGGTTGATAGCACCCTCTCTAATGTTACCTCATCAGCGGTGCTTCATGGGAACTCCCAAAGTCCTTTCAACAATATTTCAACAAGAACCCTCTTGCATTTATTCTCTTCCTGAGGTTGTCAAACATTGGCAGTTTTCCTTCCTCAATAGATCCAATATTTCCCTACACTTAACAGGCATCATCCTAATCACAAACATATTAGTTGTCATGTTAAATAAATTTCACATGCATAACATCTAAATCAGCAAGCATTATCAGATATGTCCTAGCATATCTACATGTACATCATCACATTACTCCTCAATGTGCTCACTAGTGCAACCATAAAAACAATTTAGTTGTTGGGTATCCTACAACCATCATCATATTAGTTTCTCATCCCAAAGAAACACAATAAACAACAAGGAAAGGGGTTGAGAGAATCTTCCCTCTTTTCCAAATCCTCCTACACAATCTAGAACTTTTCAACTCAATTGAGTCATTTCCAAGGCCTCACTACCTTTACTTAACATGGCTCAACCAAGTATATTCATTTAAACATACTTATTTTTTTTTATTTTCCTTTTCCTTCACAATTGTTCCTCTTTTTAGGTTTATAACTTTGTTAACCAAATCGGAGCTTTTGGAGTAAGGAAAGTGTTTCTCCTTTACTCCTCCTTTGCTTAAGCAGCCTGTCTCTCTTGGAATTTTCCTACTCTATTCCTTGAGCAGTTTCAACCAAGTTTTATCTTGAATTCCTTGGATAATTCAACATGCCACAAACATAACATTTTTCCCACAAATTAAGAACTAGTGCATTTTACACATTCACCAAAGAGAGAATCATGTTGATCAACATTCATTTGCATATATTTTACTCATGCGTGATATTTTAAAATGTAATCCAAGATTCTTGTACAAATAGAATTTGTATTCTATTGTCTAATTTTCCAGTAGTCATTAGTATTATGAATTTGTTCTCCTAACATAGTTCTCACACAATTATTCCACATGGAACTGTCTCATCATGCAACTTCCTTATTGCATATCCATCACTATCTAAGATGACCTCAACCTCGATTCAGCCTCAGCTTTGTCATTTCATATTCTTACCCAATATTCCATAAGGAATTATCAGCATGCATATCTATTATGCACTCAGATTGTGCACTCACACATGCACATGTATTCCATCAACTTCCATTCACACTATGCTTTAATCACATTCTCTAGCATGCGGTGTGTGTGTCCACCATAGGCACACTTTATAGTTTCATTTCCGTATCTATTGAAAATTAATTAGTTCATGATTGTTCACAATCATTTACATGAAATATTTAAAATAATAATCATGTTTCATTTTATCATGACGATAGAGAATCCCTTCTCATTTATCCATATGGATATCGGTGGCCACCCACCTATTCCACTCGCTCAAAATACAATTTTCCACCTTGGCAGTTTATTCTGCATTTTTTCAGGTCCCAAACTTTCTGGTTTGTTTTGTGTCCCTAAACGAAGTTTTTTTTTCGTGTGGGTGCCCAGGCGATAGCCAAAGGCTCTCTCTTGGGATTAGTCTAAATGTGTTCTTCTCAGATAGACCTTTCCAATGAGCTATCATGTGCCCCAAAAGGAGATCGTATGCAAAAGTTGTGCCCTCGAGAAGTTGACATATCAACTTACCCCAATTGGGGCCTGTAAACCTTTTGGTGTTTCATCTTTCGGGGTTAGGGTTTTGGATATTATTTATGTTAAAAAGTCCTTTCGAGCCTCATTGTAAACATCATCTTCTTGTGAATGAGCTTAGTCATCACATCGCTTCTCAGAGATAAGATACCATCATTCTAGCGAGTTCATTCATTTTGTATTTTTACAGTTTCTATACATTCCTTTCATTAATAAAAATTGTGCATTATTGTATCTCTATGTTTATTTCAATATATCTATATATTTCCTTGTTATATATCTACCTTCATTTCGTTCTCAAAATAATCTGGTCCAGTGGTATCAGAGTAGGTTATTCATTGTCATTTCTTAGTGCATGTCCCCGATGAGGTCAAGATATAGAGAGTTGGGTCTTAAGCTAGTTTCTCTTGAGGACAATCGATCTCACCAACCCAAGCGACCTCCCATGGAGGAATAAAAGAGAGACATGGGATCAGAAGATTATATTCAATTGTTTCTAGAGGAAGCCCTCACGCGACCGAGGGACAAAATGATGGATAATTTTTCCCAAATCCTTCAACGACTATTGACAACAGCAAACTCGTCTTCATTAAGAAACCACTTTCGAAGCATCGCCCCTTTCAAGGTACAAGTTAATTTTTATATTCTTGTATTTGAAGGTCAGATAGATGTGAATGCTTTGGAAAAGTGGTTAGATCTACTAGAAGGTTATTTCTCTGTCCACAAATTTTCTAATAGAGAAAATATCACCTTTGTGCTCCTTAAGGTTGTCCCCCATGTCAAATATTGGTGGGAAACTTACTATGAGCAAAATTGCATAGAGGAGTCTGAAATGTTCGAAGACAAAACCACTTGGGATTTTTTATGGATGCAGTTAAGGAACAATATTACCCTGTTGGGAACTATGATGACCAGTACATGAGATGGATCACACTGCATCAAGAGTGGGGCCAAACAGTTTTGGAGTTCACAAATACCTTACATACCTTGCACACCAAGCTAGGTATCAAATACTTCGAGCAACATCTGGTTCTGAAATATCGCATGGCTCTACACAGGTAAATCCAAATCGAAATGGATTTTCTAGACATCTCATCACTGGGAGTCTCTTATCGAAATGTTGTCAAGATCGAACATAAATTTAAGCAATAGAACAAGAGGGAGTTCAGGTTTGTAAATATACAACAACCAAAGTATGGTAAATACGACCCTAACTCATAGAACAACCGATCTCAAGACAACCAGTCCAAGCCACTGGAAAAGACGGGTAATAGGAAGATGAAGAAGTACATTGTAAAGTGGTGAAACTTCCATAAAATCCCTTGGAACAACAACGATGAATGTTGCTCCAAATAATCATTGGTAGCTAAGCTCAAATAAATAGAGTCGAACCCTAACTCAGAATCTGATTCAAAAAAAAAAAAAAAAAGGAGACAGATCATTGATACAAAACCCACTGTTATTTTTGCAACTACAACAATCCAACCAAGAAAACCAGAGGATCCTGAGGAGGGGGATCACCTCTTCCATTCACATATGTGGGTGAAGGGCACCCCACTGCATTTTATTGTTGATAGTAGAATCCAAAAGAACCTCATCTCAGCAGAGGTTGTCTAACTGTTGGATTTTCCAACAACACCACACCTGCAACCATACAACATCAGGTGGCTTTTCCAGGGACGATATCTTCATGTCATCCAACAATGTCGCATGTCCTACAACATCAATCCCTTCAAAGATGAGGTATTATGTGATGTTTCCCCATTGGAAGTATGTGATTTTATTTTATGCCATCCATATATGTGGAAGTGTCATGTTGTTTACGATTCTCAACCCCATAGTGTCATTGTTACTCTAGAGGTTCATCTCTATAGGATATCATAGTTAGTTCTTACTATTGTCCCGACAAAACAGTGTCGCAAAGTAACCTCTCATACTGCAAATTTTAGCCTCTTTGCAATCTTGTCATAAGGTGAACAGAAGGACACTACAACCACTACATCCTCATCCCAAGACCTTTATATCCAGTAGAAGTAGATCGAAAATATTGTAGAAGAGCACAAATACATTATGGCTTTACCTACAAGGGTGACTCCACACTGCCGAGTCAAGAAAAATAATAACAGATCCCTTCATAATATTCATGTTACATCTTCACCAATAGATTTCTCCCACAATCAAGAAGATCATGCAGCTATATTGGTTGAATGGATCCAACCCCTCCAACAAAAGGTTCATGACAGCCTTAAACAAGTTAAGCAGGACACCTTTTTCAGAAAGGAAAGCATCTCACCAAGGTTCAAATTCATCCAAAGCTTCCCCATCTCCCGTGGGAACTTGATGCAATGGAGACCATTTATTCATAAGGGTGGAGGAATGATCTAGATGGATATTGGTGGCCACCGACCTATTCCACTAGCTTAGAATATAGTTTTCCACCTTGGCATTTTTTCTATATTTTTTTGGGTCCCAAACTTTTGGGGTCATTTTGAGGCCCTAAACAAAACGTTTTTTACGTTTGGGGGCCCAAGAGATATTCAAATGATATAGCTTGGGCTCAATCAAAATGTGTTCTTCTAGGCTATACCTTTCCAACGATCTATCGTGCACCCAAAATGGAGTTTGTATGCAAAAGTTACGCCCTCCATAAATTGACATATCAACTACCCCCATCAGGGCCCGAAATGTTTTTGGCATTTCATCTTCCAGGGTTAGGGTTTTGGATTTTATTTATGTTAAAAAGGCCTTTGGATCCTCATTGTAAGCATCATCTTCTTGTGAATAATCATAGCCATCACATATCTTCTTAGAGATAAGCTACCACCATTCTGGTGAGTTCATTCACTCTGCATTTTTATAGTTTTTGTATATTCCTTTCATTAATAAAAATTGTTCATTATTGTATCTCTGTGTTTATTGCAATATCTCTATATATTTCCTTGTTATATCTCTACCTTCATTTCACTCTCAAAATAATTTGGATCACTCATTTACTCTTTCATCAATTTATACTAGCTTTTCTTGAAGAAATGGAACACATCCTCCACAAGCTATTATTCGAAATAAAAAAAAATTCATGGCTCTTCAAAATAGAGTCAACCATGAATCCATGGTATTTATTCAATCCTTACAAGTGCAATTATTTCCTTTCATTTCACTTATTCATGCAGTCATATCATGCATTTAGTATACATATACTCATACATCATACATGTGCATCACTTTCACATTTTAATATCATTCATTCATATCTATTTTGTCTTAATATCAATATTCATACCAGACAACCTTATAACACATTCAATCCATGCACTCAAGCATATACAAACATAGATAAATATTAGCATGCAAGTTCATTGCTTGCACACTTTTCCATGTCATTCACACACATGAAAATTTCAAACTTCCATATCCTTCCTCCTAGAGATATTACAACCATTCTTATGACAAGTCTCATAGGAATACTCAACACTATGTTTCTCTATTACAACCATTCTTATGACAGGTCTCATAGGAATACTCAACACTATGTTTCCCTCTTTGTTGAGAGCTTAAAGTCATTCACATGGAAAGTCTCATAGACCTATTCATAATTATGTTTCCCTCTCTATATGACAACATCCAACAAGAAAACACTCTTGCCTCAACCACCATAAAAGTATTCCACAACCCTGAAATACAATCTAGGAAATTTCAATAATTCCCAAGCCAGAAAAAAAACAATCTAGCTTCTCTTCATGGCTCAAACCATTATTGGTCAACAGACCTTTTTATCAAGGGAATACTTTTATATATTTCCTCTCACTGCTAGTTGAGCATACCAAGCCATACCTATATGGTTACCATCCACCTCTGGATTTCAATCTGACCCATTGGTCATCTAGAAATTCCCTAGTACTTCCTTTACCACATTCTGTTGACAATGATTATAACAAATAAAAGAATGAAATATTTACGTAATTCTATAAATATATATTTATTAAGAGAACGAAAAATTGTATTTCCCGGGCCTTTAACAAATAAAAGAATGTATTTATATTTACCATAACTCTTCCAGCAAAGCATCCTGTGAAAAGTGGAATTCCTAAGCCTGGGAAAACTCGGAAAACTTATTATTTGAACAAATAGGTGGAAAATATCCAAGCTTCCCATTTCTCAAGCACCAAACTGGAAATTTGACTGCTTTTAATATTTACCTTCTCAATTTATTGTCCAAACTGTTGATACATTTAGCTGGTAACTTTGGAAATTTACTAGGGTTTACCAACTTTTACCATTTATTCAAATTTGTCCAAAAAACATATAAATATGTATATACACATATATAAATTCATGCAATTTATTTGTTTAAATTATTTTGCAAAATATTGCATTTTTTTAAAATAAAATCCTTCATGGTAAAACTATATTTTTACCAGAAATTACTATTCTCCTATTTTTATGCAATTCTTTTTTATTTTCAAGGGATAGTTACCATTTTCAAATCTTTCCCTTTTGGACATAAATCCACTGATTAATTCTTGGTAAAAATCATTTCTTACCAAATCCTAATGAAACCTAATTAATCACGCTGCTTCAAATTTTCATTTTATTCCACATTAGGAAATTGGGTTTTTATTTCTCATTCATTTCTTATTATCAATTTTTGGAATCCTTTCCTCTCTTCAATATTTGAGCTCCTTTCTAAAGGCCCAAACATAGATCTGATTTTCTTCCAAATTTCTTGTGTAAAATCTTTAGGAAAACTTAGAATAAAACATTATTATGCAGAAATCAAATCTCATTCCTTTTCAGATGTTTTTTGGAGAATTCTAACTGCTCATTCATCACCACTAATACATGAAATAGACTGTGAACTCAATCATCCATGACATTCTCACACAACAACCCTTTTTAAAATACAGGAAAGTAGAAATCCAACAAAAGAATGTGTTTTCTAGCTCTCATTTTAGATTTCCCAGCCAACCAACAATTAGAGTGACAATCTCATTATTCAAATAAAGTAAAAACTCTTCAAACGAATATGACATAAATTTCCATAATATTAATAAATCTTGACAGTGCAATACCAGACACAAGGAACACTTATCTAAAACTTAGGAATCACTGGAAATTGTTGAAGGGTGTACCATTTTCCACCCAACCATAGGCACAATTGCTCTTGGTTTTTTCTCAGTTGGCCAGCCCTTAGCCAAAGTATGATGCCATTAGAGGAATTCTTTTACTCAACATATGAGACAAGATGAAGGCCACTCTCCTTCATCTACAACAACTCAACAAGCCAAGTCTTGAATCCACCAATCAAGGGGGTTTCTCTTGCTACAAAGAGCTTCAATAGTTTTCATACACAACTCAAGGGAGGCCTTTCACTACCCAACAGTCCCTCAGTGACATCCCATCTTATCGCCTTCGTTATTGCTAAGTCAATCACTAAAATTTTGTAGCTCTGTTTATTAGCCTAATTTGAAGACAATTGACATTGGTGCCTACACCCAGAAAACAAGTTTCTTCACTTCTCTCTATTCTGCTAAGAACAAGAAGAATTTCTCACTCCTCTCCACTCAGATTTGGTCTCCAGACCCCATCCTCTATGCCCCCCCTCCTCTATACATGATTTTCCTCTTTTTCTTTCTTTCTACAAGAATATTTTGTGGATCCAATCCCCCAATTCGTGGGTTAGATAAAAAAAATTCAAATGGGTATTATGCCCATTCTCTCATTGATTACTGAGGAGGACCATCCAACCACTAGTTTGACTGGTAATTAATTTTTTCTGGGGCATTGGACAATTTTGGGTTTGAACATTTTAAATTTAGCAAAGTACTTTGTGGCAGGGGTCATCTCAACCAGTTATGGTTCCGACCACCACTCCTCGTGATATCATAATCCGTATAGGCAACACCTTTAGTAGTTATTCAACATTTTTCCTTTTATATCAATAATATAAATATTTACATCACATCCTTTAGCTAAGTTTCAACATCTCCCAAAATCCACACATAATAGATCTTTCCATACTCCTCTAGCAGTGATATAAAATAATTATATTTACAAGTTGGGGAAACGGGGTATTATAAGTACATAAATGAGAATATCTTCAATTTTATTAGAAACGTGATATTCTCTTATTATTTTTATTTTTATCACATATATGTTATTATTAACCCAATTAAATAATAGATGCTATTTCATTACTTTTTAACTAATTAAATAATAAATATTATTTCATTATTTAATAAATTTTAAATTGAATTTGTTTATCACATATATGTTATTTTTAACCTAATTAAATAATAAAAAATAGATGTTATTTCAATATATTTTAACTAATTAAAAATAACAGATGTTATTTTATTATTTTAACGTAAAACTCAAAATAGAGCTAGAGGCAATGATTGATAAAAAAATTAAAGATACCATTCAAACTCAAATAGAGGATAGATTCTTACGGTTTAAGAGTGAATTGCAGACAATGAAGGATAGAATTCAAGAAACGGAAAAACATAAACAATCAACCCAAGAAGGAGGAGTTGAAAAAAATCACAACTTGAGAGATAGGATTAAAGAGCTAGAAGAAAAACTAACCAACAATTTGACCCTCAGTAATATGGAAAACAAATTGGATATCAAACCCATCAAAGAGGAAATGAATAAGCTAATCGAATTGGACCATGAGCATAACAAAAGAGCCATGAACCTCATAATTTTTGGTATAAAAGAACAACAAGAGGAGGATACGCTAGCAATAATAAAAGAAGAATTAAAAAATAAATCACAAATTGATACAACTTACCTCATAGAAGCAAAGAGGCTAGGAAAAATAATTGATCACAAAGATAGGTTGAGCTGTGTCAAAGTAAGTTGTAATGACCATAAATATAGCATACTTAGTAAATTTCCTAGCTCAAAAGGGTTGGGAATATTTATAAATGAAGACCTCATTCCCGAAGACCAAGCTGAATTAAGGAAGGAAGTTCAAAAGGTAAAAGAAGCCAGGAAAGAAGGAAAATGGGCAATAATTAGAAATCGAAAAGCTATTGTTAGGGATAAAGAATAGAAGGATAATAATAAATAGGAATTTGGGACACTTGGGATCCTTTTTTGGAATTGTCGTGGCTTTCCATGGCACAAAGGTCCTATGATAAGTTGGATCTCGAGTGGTATTGATATTATCTGTCTAGCTGAAACTTGGGAGCATGAGGAGTCTAAGGTCCCTAACATGGAAGGATTTGTCTTGTGGTCGACATAGAACAAAAAATCCCACCGTAGAGGGATAGGAAGCATAGCTTGTTATATTAGAAAAAACATTTCTCCTCACATTCAACTTCATAAGATTGACCATCTTAATCAATACATTTGGATAGAAATTTCAAACACCAATGCTAAGAAGATGTATATAGCAATTTGTTATTTTGCACCTATTAATTCTACTTTTT
>SNQJ01S0025178.1:323-12171 GCA_010110895.2 Picea sitchensis
CATGCCAAGCAACCATGTTTCGAAATCTTCCTCCTTCTTATGTTCTCCATCAAATGTAGGAGGCTTAATCTTACTCATCTCCCCTTTCAATTCATCCATCCCATATCTCCTGTGCTTTCTGGTAGGAGATGGGCTTGAACTACTGTGTGCTTCCTTACCGGAATGCTTTGGGGAGCGACGATGATGTCTGCTACCACTCCTCGATCTTCTTTTTCTCTCAGGAATCTTGACACTTCTTGATCTTCTTTTCCTCTCAGGGGTCCTGCGACTCTCTGTCTTTCTTGAGTCACTCCCCTTCTCCAATTTCCTTTCTATTCTTTCCAGGCTCTTCAACATCATTAAGTTGAATTCACCTTGTTGATCCCTGACCCTCATGAGCTTTCGACTATCGGCTCGGCGAGCCTGGGCATCCTTTTGCAATCCTTCAATGATTTTCATTATATTCCCTTCCTTATCCAATTCTCTTTCGTGCCCATTGGAGTTCGATCCTTCGACTGCTAGGTTGACATTCCTTCCTACCCTTTCATCCTCTATTTCAGAGGCAATCTGCACCTCTTCCAATTCCATACTTGACGTTGGTTTTCGGTTGTCCTGACACTCGTTGAACTCTGCACACATAACGTGCATTCAACCGAGGTTTGTCAGGCCTTAAACCCTTAACAAAATCACAATATTCATAAACCAACGTGAGTGAGAAAACGTTTTGACTTCACAAAGTTTTCTGAGCTCTGACGGCTCTGCAAATTTCAGGACTTTGGGTTTTCGGGTCTTCGGTACTCGGGAGTTCATGATGTAGTGACTCCCAACCCCTTGTCACTCCAACTCCCGAATTCTGAAATTTCGATTTACTTTACTCTCCGGGCCCACAGTACAGTTGTCTCCCTTAACCACGATGGTGCGTGGCACATTCAGGAGGGTCCACGTCACCTTCGGTGACATCATCGGGTCCCACCATTCTCGCCTGTTTTCTCGACTCACTGGCATGTGGTGCACATCCATGTGTCCACGTCCATTCCAATAAAAAATCCAACGATTAGACTTTTCTTGGATCCACTGCGCAGATCCTTTCGATGTTTCAGGGTTTCTGGTATCGGGAGTTCGTGCATCCACACCTCTCGAACTTTCGTTTGCCAAAGTTCTGAAATTACTGTCTACTCTTCCACTTGATCCAACGGTCAAGTTCCTCTCTTGCGATCTACAGTGTAGATCGTTTCGGAATTTTGAGTTTCACTATTTCGCGACTTGCGAAAACAAGGTTCTTCCCCTTTGGTTTCCCAGGTACCGAAACATCGTTCGACAACCACATGTTCCCCCTGATGGACGGTCCTGACGAATTTGGGATTTCGCGTATCGCGATTTCCACATTCCTGTGCAACTCGAGAGGGTTTTTAAACCCTATGCACATTTTCGAGATCTGACGGTCACGGGGGTTCTCCTTTTCCCTGAACAGATCCTACGGCTCCAACACTTCTGGTGTGGAGTTCTCTCTCTCCCTGTGGCCAAATGCCACCCTGGCTGCGGTTTCATAACACCGCTACACCTCCTGAGCTTGGTAACATGGTCAAGTAACTCCTTGACACTCAGGAGCATTCAAAGGTCCGAAATTGGTCCTCCAGACACAATTTCTCCTCAAACCCTCAGTCCAAAGACCACTCAACTGGCCCATCTAGGCTCAACGTCGAAACCTTGCCTCTGATACCATTCTGTAACACTCTTTCATACTGTAATGCTCTGATACCATTCTGTAACACTCTTTCATACTGTAACGCTTTGATACCATTCTGTAACACTCTTTCATACTGTAACGCTCTGATACCATTCTGTAACGCTCCCCCGGTCGTCATCCATCCCATTGACCAGGAAGATGCTACTTTGCAGAACAACATCATTTTATGCTTAATTAATAACATGCATTTAAAACAGGTTAAACACATTTAAACTCAAAGTCATCACAAAATTACTGCTGACATAAATAATCCATGGAATTAACATTAATTCATATGCAAAACAGAATACATGATAAATATAAATACACAGACATGCAAAACATAATTAAAACATCGTCTAGTACTTATCTTTGAAACGATGATAATTCCACCAACCAGGTGTAGGCCTTCCACGAACCTCCCAGCCTTAGACCACGCTTCTCATCAAGCTCAGCAGTGGGTCACCCCCGAGCTGGGACTAAGCTCCACCCCAAGGTAAGGAATCGTAGGCTAGGTTGAGGTTACAGGGAAAACATCACAGAATGACTGAAAGGATTCTTCCTAGGATTCCATCTTACGCCCACTACTCCTTCACAAGAACAGTCCCTCGGTGCTACACCTCCCTCTCTGGGTCTCGACAACAGGCCAGATCAGGAAGTCTCGGAGCCCGAAGCTGGTGCTGGACACTCTCTGGAAGAAACCACTTCCCAACAAACTCTCTCACCTAGAGAGAGTTGTTCACAGGCCTAACAACCTGCCTCTTCCAACAACAATCACCTCCCTCACCTGGAGAGAGATTACACACAGGCTAAGCATGAACTTACACTGGTCAGCAAGCCACGCGCAGTCCAGCACTGCGTGGCCACAACAACCAACTGGGTATATAGTCACGGGATTCCCAAACATGTGACAGTCACATACTTTAACCCAACCAGTTCAACAATCACAGAATAGACTCACGGTTATGGTTTTCTCAGGGACGCGTGACCAACAATCCACATAGGGGTTGACATAGGCTTGACGGTTTAGAATAGAGGGTGTACTAGATTTCCCAGGAATCAACACAGACCTTTTCTCTGGTTTCAGAATTGCACGAGGGTATCTTGCAGAGGTCATACGGGACTCACGTTCAGACGGTCGACGGTGGACTGGAGGAGGAACCCCCAACACGGCTCATCTTAGCCATTTTATTTGCATGCGCCTGGGTTGACACTTGTCACCCATGCAACTGCATGTGTTCATTCAGCATCCATTCCTTCCGTTTGGAAGTTGCTTGTCCTTTCAAAAGAACTTAGGATAAAACATATTATTCACATGTCTTTTGGAATAATATTAAAATATTATTCCCTAAGGACTTAAGCCCCTAGGCTCAACACTTAGTCCCTTTTCCCACCTTCCTGCCCCTAATCCCTTGCCCACTCTGTGGAAGCTTAGTCCCCCATCACTCATTCATTGTGGTCGGTCTACACGCGGCGGTGTTTATACTTTTATTAATAATGTGCATAGATACATGTACAAAATCAGGCTCTTGGCCTTCAACACTTAGGCTCTCTGGCCTAATTATCACATAATCCCACCAACTTATATTAACTTGGCTCACCAGCCTATAAAAACATAATTACAATTCATTTCATAAACATGATTTACAACATGGCTCGACCTTGGGGACATTACAAAAAAGAAAGACGACGGAGCATAATATTTTATTAATATGTTGCTTGAGCAAGCTCTCACGCGATAGAGGAATGAAATGATGGATAATTTTGCGCACATTCTTCAATGCCTGCCGATAGCAATAGGAGCATCTTCATCCAGTAGACATTTTGGAGGAACCTCTCCCTTCAAAGTACAAATTAATTTTGATATTCCCATATTTGAAGGTCAGATAGATGTGGATGCCCTAAAAAAATGGTTAAATCTATTAGAAGGTTATTTCTCTGTTCAATTTTTTTCCAAAAGGGAAAAGATCACCTTTGCACTCCTCAAGGCTCTCCCCCATGTCAAACATTAGCGGGAAACTTACTGGGAGAAAAGTTCCACAGAGGAATATGGAATCAATGGGGCCGATCCCACTTGGGTTCTTTTTGTGGATGCGATTAAAGAAAAGTACTATCTTATTGATAACTATGAATACCAGTGCATGAGATGGACCACATTGCGGAAAGAGAAGAGCCAAATAGTGTCAGATTTCACAAATACTTTCCATACCTTGCACACCAAGCTGGGTTTATAGGACTAGGAGTGACATCTGGTTCTGAAATACCATGGGGATATGCATATGTACATCCAAACCGAAATGGATTTCCTAAACGTCTCATCATTGGGAGTTGCCTATCGATATGTTGTCAAAATCGAGAAGAAAATTAGGCACCTGAACAAATGGGAATTCGGGTCTGTAAATATGCAACAACCAAAGCACGGTAAAGATGGCCCTAACCAACATCTCTTATAAAACTAGTCCAAGACACAAGAAAAAAAGGGTAAAAGGAAGACGAAGAATAACATTGGGAAGTGGTGTGACTTCCACAAAATCCCCTGGCACAACATTGATGAATGTCGCTCGAAACATTCATTGGTGGTCGAGGTCAAAGACACGGAGCTGAACCTTGATTCAGAATTTGATCCATAAAATATTGAAAACAAATAGATCATCGACGCAGACCCCATTGCTACTACCGTGATCACAACAATTCAACCAAAATAATCAGTAGATCCTGAAGAGGGGGAGCGTCTCTTCCATTCGCAAATGTGGGTGAAGGGAACCCCATTTCATTTCATTGTTGATAGTGAAATCCAGAAGAACCTCATCTTAGATAAGGTCGTCAAATAGTTGGGGTTGTCGACAACACCACACCTACAACCATACAACATCGAATGGATTCACTAGGGACGAAATCTCTGTGTCATACAGTAGTGCCGCATGTCCTATGGAATCCAACCCTTCAAAGATGAGGTAGTTTGTGATGTTTCCCCTCTTGATGTTTTTGATGTGGTTTTCGACAAACCATATATGTGGAAACATCATGTTGTCTATGATTATAGACCTCGTACTGTCATTATTACTCTGGAAGGTTAGCTCTATCGGATACCAGAGGTAGTTCCGACTACTGCTCCACCAAAATAGTATCGCAAGGTAATCTCTCATACTGCAAAATTCATCCTCTTCACATTTTGTTCAAAGGATGCACATAAGAACACTACACCCTCAACACATTCTATCCAGCAAAAACAGATTGTCAAAGAGAAAGAAGATATCGTTTCTTCACCTACAATGGTGCCTACACAATGCCCCATCAAACCTAGAGACAATAGGTTGGTGGAGCATATTCAACCCCTCCAGCAACCGGTTTGTGACATTCTTCCACATACCAAGCAACGCAACTTCTCCAACAACGCACACAACTTACTAAGATTCAGATTCAGAACATGCTTTCCCTTCTTCCCTGGGATCTCAACACAATGGATACCATTGCTTCCTAAGGGGGGAAGATTGATCTAGTTGGATATTGGTGGCCACCCACTTGTTCCAACTAGCTCCTTTTGCCGGTTTTTAGTTCGACGCGTTCTTTTGTACTTCTTTGTAATTGTGGGTTCTACACTTTCAGGGCTATCTGGGATCCCTACACATCTTCTAGGTGGGTATTAGTGGCCTCCCACCTAATTCAACTAGCTTATTTTGTATGTATTCATGTTAGCACATCTTGTACTTCCAGGGTCGTTTTGGGGCCTTAAAAAATGTTATTTTTGCGTGCCACAGTCAAACTGTAGACAAAGTTAGATTTTGACGGCATAATGTGTAGTTCTCGAAAAGACCTTTCCAATGGGATATCACGCGCCTAAAACAAAGATCATATGAAAAAGTTACGACCTCGGGGAGTTAATGTATTAACTTACCCAAATGGGGCCCACATGACTTTTGGCGTTTCGTCTCCTAGGGTTAGGTTTTTGGATGTCTAGGGTTTTGACATTCCTGTTTGACATAAAAAGGCCTTCAGAGCCTCATTGTAATCATATTCTAGTGAATGAACGTAGCCTTCACATCTTTTCTCAGAGATAAGGCTGTCACCATTCTAGCGAGTCCTGCACTTTGTATTTTTAAAGTCTCTTTACAATTGTTTCATTAATAGAAATCAAGTATTGTTGTATTTCTCTGTTTATGGCAAGTTTCATGAGTATTTCATTGTAATTTCTTTGCTTTCATTTCGTTCTGAACATAATCCAGATATGAAAGTGTGTGTGTGTGTGTGTGTAAAATTGATAAACAAAGATTGAATATCATTCTGAAAGGGAAGAGTTGTGAAATCAGTTTCAAGTCAGCTTGGAATTTTCGCGATAACTTATGTTCTGGGATATTTCAGACCTTGAAATTTTGAAGAGACATAAGAGAGATCTTGGTGTATATGTGGTAAAACATTTAGATGACGTTTTTTTATATTTTTAGAGATATGACCTGTGTAAGTTAGGGTTCATGAATGCTCCTGAAATTAGTTTCAAACAGGTCAACTTGGCACTTTCACTAAAACTTATTTTTGGGGATGTTTCAAACCTTGAAATTTTGAAGAGAAGGAGGAGAGATATTGGTGTACATGTGATACACAATTTAGTTTCTAGCTTGATACACCTTCATAGATATTCCATGTGGAAATTAGGGTTCTTGAATGCTCGTGAAATCAATTTCAAACATGTTAGCTTGGCACTTTATCTCTAACTTATTTTCTTGGATGTTACAGACCTTGAAATTTTGCATAGATGGAGGAGATATCTATGGGTACATGTAAAATTTTTCGATGTTGTTTCTCTATACTTTCATAGATATGCTCCGCAGAAGTTAGGGTTCCTGAATGCTCCTGAAATCACTTTCAAACAGGTCAGTTTGACATTTTCACTATAAATTTTTTTTGGGACTTTTCATACTGTGAAATTTTTACAAAACATAGGAGAAATATAGAAGTACCTCAAGTAAAAATTTTAGATGTTCTTTTTTTGGTACTTTCTGAAATATGCTCTGTGGAAGTTAGGGATTTTGAATGGTCCTGAGATCAATTTCAAATATATCACTTTAACATTTTCACTATAACTTCATTTATGGGACTCTTCAGACTGTGAAAATTTCAGAGAATAGAGGAGACATACATAAGTACCTCAGGTAAAAATTTTAGAATTAGATTTAAAAAATTGGATATGTGGTATGTTGTACAAGTTCATTCTTGGGAAGAGACCCAAAAAACAAGCTTTGGGAAAGTTTCCATTTGGAAATTCAAATTTTGGTTAGACACGGTAAAGGTAGAAGTAGTGAGAATACATGATGAAGAAAGAAGCAATGAATAGCCATGGTAAAGGAAGAAACAACGATTAGACCCGCTGATGGAAGAAATATCAAGCAGACTCGATAATAATTGGTGCAACTCATAGATTGGTGTCTCTTGCTAATTTAGTTGTTAGCAATGGGGATTGGTGTCTACGAAGACATGTAGATATTCATGTCTCTTTCTAAGATGGTTCTTAGCAGTGGGGATTGGCATCTACAAATATATGTAATAGATTTGTGTCTCTTTCTAATTTGGTTCTTAACAATGGGGATTGGTGTCTATGAAGATCTATAAAAGTAGTTTGGTGACTACAAGGATTTGTATCAACGAAGATTGGTGTCTATATTAGGTTGGTTCCTACAAATGTTTATAACAATAGGTTGGTGCCTACAAAGAATTATAAAGAGAATTTTTGTGGTTTTCTCCCTAAAAGGTTTCCACGTAAAACTTGTGTTCCATGTTCTATAGTTAATAGATCTCATATGCGATTTTTTTCTTATGGTTGATGAATGTTTGAAAAAGTAAAAAATTGTCTTATACTAATTCACCCACCCCTCTCAGTACAAGTGTGTGTGCTCAACAGAGAAGAAATACTTTCCATTCTATTTATCATTATTTTATGTAATTCATTTAATATTTTAGTTTTATTTTAACTTTTCCCCATAAATCTAGATGATGGAGGTTGATGTATAATGATGAAAGTGGTTAAGGAGACTTGAAGAAGGGAATATGGAAACTTGATAGATATGAAGAGGAGGAGTGTTGAGGGGTGGAATGGAGGTTGAGAGGTTGGAGGTTGTGGAGAGATTGGATAATTCATAGAAGAAATATTTTCTTGTGGCAATATTCTTAAATGATAAATCATGTGCATTGTTGTTCTTGGAATTACGGGCATGAAGGGCCAAGGAACTGAAAGGTTTCTCAGATCTAGGAAGCTTGCTAGGCTTCTAGTTGGTTGAGACGATAACCATGTTGTTTCACTATGGGAAAGTGGGAAAAGAAAGAACACTTTGAAGCATCTTTAGTTGAACTACATAACAATTGATCAACTTCAATAAACCAAGGAGGAGGTATTTTCTTAAGCATGTATTTGTTATGTTTATGCTAGTCCATCTAAAAAGAAAAAAAAATTAATGCATGTGTGTATCAGTTAGAAAATATTATTTCATAGCATCCCATGGCGAATTGTTACATTTGATATCAAATTTTTTGTTGGAATATTGGAGCCTTAAGGGCCTTCCCTAGAACTGAAAAGTAAATTTTCAAAAAAAATACCATACAATTTAATAAACCAAAAAGTAATGGGTTTCTTAAGCTGGGATAAAACCCATAAATTTGTTTCATTGAAAAGGTAATTCCTCTTTTCTTTTACAATGTTAAAAAGGGTTTACAGTGACCAAGGGCTTGCAAATTGGAATGAAATCGAGTTCCCTACTACATGGAAGAATATTCTGCAATTTTCATGTCATTTAAACCGAAAGAACTAATCGAGAACTGAAAACAACCCAAAATTGGAAATAACCCATAAACCATAAGAGAAAACTAACCCAATTTTTTTTAAGAAAACCCAAAAGCTGAAAGGAATAACATGAAAGAAATGTTTCACTTTTTCCATCCCCTTGTCCACCTGTTCCAACTAGAACAACCATTGGTATACTGTAATATTCATCACTTGGACTAAGTATTAATGAGGGTTAGATGAGCTATTTTATTTAAAAAATCTTGTAATATGATAAACATAAATGATAATTTGTTTATTTTTATATTATGGGGATATCTTGGCTTCTTTATGTGGATATTTTACGGGGATATTTGTCCGAAATTAGGCTAGAAATTGTTGGATCTGCAGATTTGAGTGGTTAATTTTGTATAATTAAAGTGTCTTAAAGGTTTTTCAGCATGTTGAATCCATTTATGCATTCAAAAATGAAATTTAAACAACAAAAAATTATGATTTCATATATATTTATGTTGTCAAATTCCAACAAAAATGCCAAAACCTAGAATAGTTAGACAACACCTCAAACCAGTATTAAACATATTTGTTTATATATAAAAAAATAAAAAACTTAAAAAAATAAAAACCCTAGAGGGAAGACAACCATGCGGTGGAACTTTCGCTTTCCCTTTCCCTTTCCCCACTCCGCCGACAAGATGAACCCACGGGGCATGAAACCGGGTGCTTGCAACTAAATACAAAAAGTGCAACGGAGGTAGATGAGTCAAGCCTTACGTTGCATGCCTAAAGAAGCCACTATGTGAGGAGATGGATTTAATAATAATAATAATTTTTTTTGGGGTCGAGCCCTTAGCTTCCCTTGCCACTGCCGAGTGACCCATATGTGTGGCGAAAATAAAATAGTAGAGGAGGCACGCATGAATGGGCTGAACCTTCATACAAGGCGATTGATTTCTCCTTTAATCTTTTGTATTTTTTTAGATTCGATTATTTTTTTATTTTTTTATTTTATTTTTTTATTTTTTTCTTTTTTTTCTTTTTAGTATGATAGATCGAGAGATTAAATAAATTTAGGTTGATGTATATATATATTAGAGGTTCTCGTAAATTTTTGTTAAGAACATATGTTTTTTCTTAAGAGATCACAAGTTCAAATCCAGAGGGGGTAGGATATGTATATCTCCTTAAACTTTACCAATCAAATGGTTGGGAGGAAAAAATCTCATACACTGGTCTCATACACCAATTTA
Organism: Picea sitchensis; assembly: GCA_010110895.2. Classification (NCBI taxonomy): domain Eukaryota; kingdom Viridiplantae; phylum Streptophyta; class Pinopsida; order Pinales; family Pinaceae; genus Picea; species Picea sitchensis. The sequence continues at coordinate 10,048 of SNQJ01S0025178.1, forward strand.
ATGTCTAACTTGAGATGACATTAAAAATAAATTATTTTTATTTTTATTATTATTATAATTTAAAATTGAAATGTTATAATTTTCATACTTTTTATTTTAGTTTAAAATTTTAATTTTTTATATAAAAAATTAATTATATTTATATATAAATCTTTTAATTCTCACTTCAATCGTAAATTCCTGTGTATAAAGATTATCCGAGAAATTTTAAGAGGTAGCACTAAGTTCAAATCTTCAGATGGATGAGGGCTGTTGGATTCATGAACTCACTATTGAACCGTTAGAATGCCATACGAGCATGTAACTATGGTTTMCTGGTGAAGTTMTTAAAATTTGTCTCTGTTTCTCAGGATCACTAGAGAAGAATAAAAATTCTACAAACATAGTAAATAAAAGTTGGTAAAAATGAACTTTTTCGAGATTTTCTCGCCACCTACCTCACGATCTGGAGCTTGACAAAATGTGCGTTGAGACATAAAATGGACATTCACATTCTGTAACTTGTGACATAAACGTGGTTTTATTAAACGATTAGTTGTATATTTTTCCAATTTTAAAACAACTGGTATTAGCCATCTTAGTCGGTATCCATCAATTGTAGCAAGCAGCATGGAGACCAGCTTCCATCAATTGTAGCAAGAAACATGGAGGCCACTAATTATAGCGGCAAGTAGAACGCAAGAGGTGTCTCTAAGGAATTTTAAGTATTAGAACTATCTTATGAGAGGGCGACTCGCGAACATGTCGTTGTATATTGGTCACGTGTTCTACAGGGCGTGGCGATCAAAAGATCAAATTATTTTATGTATTTCAAGCTCTACGTCATGTTGTGTATGGAACATTATGTTAAGTGGTAAAATTAGTACATCCATAAAATATGTAATATTAAAATGTTTTGAATATATTATTATAGTTGGAGCATGTGGTGAAATTAATAGATTTTTTTTATTGGTTTCAATTAAGATTAATATGATTGTTAATTGGTTTAATTCAATTAAGTGTTGTCAATGTTGTTGTTGAGCATTTTTCCCTTTCATTATATTTGTTAAAAACTTGAGAAAACCAAAAAATAATGTATAATGTGAAAACATAAATAAACAAGATTTTTCTATCGACATACCTACCGTAACAAATAATTGTATACTGATGAGAGTTTACTTTTTGAATTAGTGGAGTGGTATGCTGTAGATTGCAAGAAAGCTGTTTTGTGCAGCTATGAAGTAGGATTGTGTGCACATACATATCTTAATTTTAAAAGATAACGACGGGTTCCTAATAATGACATGCAACAAAGGCAACCAAAATTCATGGTAAATTTACATATTAACAAAATTACTGCAGAAAAATCCCAAAAAAGAAATGAATTTGACTTCGAATATGGTTCAAATTTGTATCTATTGATAACGATGCAAACATAGATTCAATAGCCATTTTCCTTGACAAAACTTATTTTGTGAATACAAAGAAGCTACAACATTACCTTACTCTCCTCATAGGGGCGCAAAGTTTTGACACACTCAAAACACTTCATAATGCTCATAATAAAAAATGTTGTTAAAAGAAATATTTAGAAGAATAATATTTGATTCAACTATATAATACTTTCCTTGTATATAAAAGAGATAACTTTGGATAAGTCTATGTTAAAATTTAATAATTTTTTTTATAAAAAACTTGGTTCTAAATATTATCTTTAAGTGTAGTACTTACTGAGAAAAAAACTAGATATCTTCCAGCTATTAATATAGTAACTACAAGAATAACTTCGAGTGAATTCAGCAGAAACAACACTCCCAACTTCAATTCCGGCTTCTTCTAACACCATTCTAACATCTGATCCTGAAAGTATTTGTAGTGACAAAATTTTCTAACCCTAATTGTTGGCAAACATTCCAAGTACAAGGGAGGGTCAAGCCTGGGAGCTGGCAAGTTTCTATAGACACAAGAGTGGTGGGAACATGGTTGGCAGACACAACTAAAACCATTGCCTCGATCTTTTATTGACATGAATGGTGGGGTGTTTCCTAGATTATTGTTTATTTTTTTCCAACCATATTCACTTGGTTAAAAAGGGGCTCTTTTTTCTTCCGGAAATTTTATTACTGAAATGCATTTTCTAAGCAA
>SNQJ01S0025178.1:12181-46761 GCA_010110895.2 Picea sitchensis
AGTAATATTCCAAATTATTCTTTGTGTATATTGTCATATTGGTATCCTTACTTCTAATCCAACTTCATGATAACACATGCTTCCAATATTTGGTTGATTAGTGCCTTGATTATTTGTAGGGGATATATATATTACAATATATTGGAATATTACAATATTATAGTGTAATAGTAATGCCATATTACAATGTAATATGGAATTACCATATTACATTGTAATATGGCATATAATATGGTATACCATATTACAATGTAATATGGTAATACCATATTTCATATAATTGTTTTTAAAAAAACTTACAACCATCATCGTAATATCGACGATAGTTCGTGAGAAACAAATTTTGTATTTTACCACACCCGTCGCAATAGCGACGAAAGTTCGTCGCAATTTGCCACGAATTTTCGTCGCACATACAACATTTGCATCTTAAGTTTGGTCTTGAGATATATTTCTGTCGATATTGCCACAAATTTTTGTCACAAGTGGCGACGGTTTTGCGTTGCACATTCAGCATCTGCATCGTAAGTTATTGGCTTGGCATAAATTTTCATCGCAATTGCGACGAATTTTCGTCGTAATTGCCACACTTCTTCATTGTTATTACGACGTAATTTCATCGTAATTGCGATGATTCATAGGGTTAACCGATATTGAAGTTGGTGACACGTGGAGCGCTTATTTCGTCGATGTTTCCACGCACACTTGGATCATGGATATAGAGACAAAATTATTCTGACGAATAAGTATGGCAATATCAATGAAACACCGTCACAAATTTGGCCATATGTACTAGTGTAAGAAGATGAATACAATGAGGCTCTGAAGGAATTTTTACAATAAACAAGTGTGTCAAAATCCCTAGACATCCAAAAACCTAACCCTAGGAGATGAAGCGCCAAAAGTCATGTGGGCCCCGTTTGGGTATGTCAGTACATCAACTTCCTGGGGTCGTAACTTTTGCATACGATATTCGTTTTAGGCGTATGATAGCCCATTGGAAATATATATGCGAGGACTCTGACCAGAAGATACCCCAAAAATGTCATTTAGGGCCTTAAAACGACTCCGGAAGTTCAGGACCCGAAAAACTGTTAAAAATAGTAAATTACCAAAATTGCCAGAAGGTTGTTTTGAGCCAACTGGAAAAGGTGGGTGGCCATCGATATCCACCTGGATCACAACTACATTGACCTAACGCCAGAGAGAATTCGTAAGAATAAGTGTCACACATCTTGATAGAGATTCCCCAACAAGTCATTGATCGTCACCATCATACATCTAGGGGAGTGTGGTTTAACGCAACTCTCCAATGACTCCAGGTTTCAGAGGATACACTATGGGTAATTCCTCCATCCCTCCTTATAGAAATAGGGTCAACACCCTATAATTAACCATACGTACAACTACTATTCTTAGAGTCACGTCATCGAACAATCACTCTGGGAAAGTTGTGTGTCATGTCAAAACCACACTTACCACATATCATAGTAATATTTGAAATCATAATTAAAACGTATAGGACACATTATCTTGTTGATGTCTACGACATCTAGGTTACCTTAGTTCTACAACCATTTATCTAGTACATAGCTCATCAACCTGTAGGTTATCTCACCAATACTCATATCCATGTAGATACATCACAAATTTTTATATGAGAATCCATATTTTATTGATATTAAATTAATAAATATATAGTTATTTACACCATAACTCATATATGTTATACATTCACAACATAATCTTGCACTGGTATCCATGTATCAAAATTCCACATTTAAATTAGCATGTTCAAACAATGCACATAACTATCATCATTGTGAACATATAATCGCAACAATAACATATGCAACACATATATATAGGTCCATAGATACACATCTCAAATTTCTATATCAGTCTAACTAACTCCAAATAATTACTAAGAAATGAATTAATAAGATGAGTAAAATCAAAGTTTTAACTTCCTAAGGCCAAATATGGGGCGTTACATACACCCACCCTTCAAGAAACTTCATCCCGAAGTTGTGATTATTCACAATATAAAAAATTTCATGGTGCAACTATTAAGTGTCTTCCCTGATATAAAATCGTGTGCTATACCAGTCCCACTAGACCTTCACTTGATTTAAAAAAAAACATGTCAAGTCTTTTAATATATTGACTGAGACTACCCCTATTCAACATGTATATTACTATGTCCTTACTCTATTTTATTACCACTTGTAATTTAATTAACAAATAGACACACTTCTCTTATAGATTTATTCTTCGTAAGTTCTATATTAAAGCGTACTCTACTAGTTTCAAAGTGAATTAGAATCTTATTTCATTATTGGTTCTTTAGTTAAGTAAATCTTATATTGAGTTCGATTTTAAATTTCATTAAGCCAGGCATATATTTCCACCTGGAATATATTGATAATTATAACCAATTATCACTGACTTAATTACCACTCTAACTCGAGTGATACACTACATACACCATCATAATAGTTTCCCATGCTTAGGAACATCGACTAAGATATTGCTAATTGGTTGTCATGTGATGTTGTCACTTTATAGTTTGGTCATTGTCCTGAATCTCACTCTCCTCACAAGTCATATAAATTAGATCTCGATCAAGTTAAACATGCTTAGTATAGGATCATTTTCATCGTAGTCAAATAAAATTATGTTTTCTATCAACAATTAACTATTACAAATGAGCCTATAAGTAATGAGTATCATGTATACCTTGCTTTAGTGAGAACCTCTAGATCAAGAATCAATTTCTTACTAGGGTCCATTCTACACTCTACAATTACTTGTCTTCAAGCCATTCTTTTCTCACAATTTATCTTCATGTGTCTCAACCTTATCCTTTATACATATATGCTACTTACCAATTTTGGCCTCTAGCCCTTTCTGGTTGCATCACTAGCACTCATCAGGTTCCTTCCTCTTACTATGAAAGAATTTTAGTAGCGCGATGAACATTCATTGTTTATCATTCAACTTGTATATTGGTTTCCTTTAAGTAATGAGTAAATTTCCCCTTAAGTGAACATCGTAAACATTACGCTAAGTATTCATTTCTTCTTGCAATTTCGATTTAATTGCAAGGTCATCTTCACACAACATGGTGGTGGATAGTAATTATTTTAGTCACTTGCACCCATTGCCATAGTCCCTTAGTGATAAACTCAAATTGACTTAACATTCAATGCATAATTGAGCACAAGTTGGGTCAATATCACTTCAACAATTAACAATTCATCCAAATACCATGTCACAAATCATGATATAATACATCATATCATCGCAATATTTCCATTATCGTTCTACTCAAGTTCCATTTGTATTTGTTTCTTTATTATAACTTTCAACGATACAAATATTTGTATATATACCATCATCTTTGTTATTGCTTTTCTTGTACAATTATTTTGCTATCACTTTTCCCTTATTACTCATCGAGTTCTCGATGCTCCCTCTTTCTATTACTTAAATGCACACCACTTCAATTACTACCCACATCTCACCCACATACTTCCCAATTTATCCATCTATTATATTGTACAAACTGCTACATTTCTTACCTTATTCTTGTTGTTCATTTTGTGAGGTTGTATGTCACTACTACCCTCAACTCACCTTCTTACTACATTGCAGCTCAAACTCAACTATATATTCTATACGACTTATTCATCATCTACTTCCACAATAATATCTTCTTCCAATGTTAACCATATATAAATCAATTATCCACTACTATTCTATATCTATACCTCTTATATTAATTTATACCCTACAATTATTTTGGCTAGCTATCTTAATTGTATTTTATATCTCTTCCCTTCACACTCTTTACTCATGATCACATACACACTAATCTCTTCACATCCCATCAACCATTTATATGCTTGCATGTATGGTTATGCCCTTCTTATTTATTTTTAGATGTAATAAATAACTATGTCTTTTACTCTTTATTTATGTTTGTCTTCTTATATTTATCACATTCTTTTAATCTACTTATCATTATTTATTTTCCATTATCACTCTTCACATTTACACAATTACTTTTGACCTTATCTACTTACTCATCTATTATTTTTTTACATCTCTTATTATACTTACAAAGGGTCTATAGTGATAAATTTGTTTGTTGACCACCTATTAATTTGATGTTTGACCAAATATTTATGAGGTCTTTTCAAAAAAAATTCATTAAATATTATTATTATTATTATTTAATATCTAAAAACATTTATCTTCCATTCAATTGGTTAAAAAATGAAAATCCTATTACCCAATTTGGGGCGGCCTCCCTGGGATCGACGTAGCTTTTTAATGCCCATTCCTGCCTTGTAGTACTGGCCATGAGTAGTCATAAAAAGTTTGTAGCATTGAACCCATTGTTAGGCACTTCCGCCACCAGAGTATGATCAGACGTTGCTAGCTGGGTCACACAAATGTAGCCATGTTGAGATTTGAAATGGCTATGTGACATCTGTGACATTCCATCCTGGATGGGATGGATAGTTTCAATGGATTTTCATCATAAAAAATTAATATTAAAACAACCCCTAAATAAACAGGGAAATCTTTTTATTTTTTTTACATTTTTTTTTATAAAATACAATGACAATTTTTTAAATTTCGTTTACAATTTTTTGAACAAAATACGATTGCTTAGAAAATGCATTTCAGTAATAAAATTTCCGGAAGAAAAAAGAGCCCCTTTTTAACCAAGTGAATATGGTTGGAAAAAAATAAACAATAATCTAGGAAACACCCCACCATTCATGTCAATAAAAGATCGAGGCAATGGATTTAGTTGTGTCTGCCAACCATGTTCCCACCACTCTTGTGTCTATAGAAACTTGCCAGGTCCCAGGCTTGACCCTCCCATGTATTTGGAATGTTTGCCAACAATTAGGGTTAGAAAATTTTGTCACTACAAATACTTTCAGGATCAGATGTTAGAATGGTGTTAGAAGAAGCCGGAATTGAAGTTGGGAGTGTTGTTGTTTCTGCTGAATTCACTCGAAGTTATTCTTGTAGTTACTATATTAATAGCTGGAAGATATCTAGTTTTTTTCTCAGTAAGTACTACACTTAAAGATAATATATAGAACAAAGCTTTCTATAAAAAAAAAATTATTAAATTTTAACATAGACTTAGGAGTATCAACAACAACATTTCGTTGAGAACACGTCCACCCTCGCTCGTTCCTTTGTCTGCATTGAGACCCTTCTGCTTCGTTATTATCATTATTGTAACGTTTGCTGGCCATGGCTTTCTCATCCATTTGGCTCCCATCTTCCTGCTGGAGATAAGTCTCTTCCCTGAGTTGTTTCTTTTCGACCTTTAAATTTCGAGAGATCAAATGACTTTTCTTACCCTTTAAATGTTTTGTTTTGGGGGTTGTTAACTTTCAAATTTTAGTAACATTTAAATTTCAAATGCACATAGAAATGCATCATGTTGGGGCTTAATCAAGATAAAACAAACCTTTGCTTTTGAACACCATGTACGATTCCCTAAAACCTAAAACACCAAGTAAAATGACGAAGGTTTGTTTCTTTTACTGTTCTCTTGATTCACTTCGTTGTTTCTTTTCCCCTATTTTAGAAGTATGCTGGTTATTTATTGATATTTACATATATTACACTTTTCACTTTTCATTTATAATATATTTTTATCCAATTATCATACACTTTACCAGTATAGCTCACTATTATATTATATTGTTAACTTATATACCCTATCTTACATCTTTTCTATATATATACACTATATATATACACTTTACTAATATAATTTAGTATTATTATATCTCTTATTTATATTTATATATAGTATAACTCTTTATAATATTATATATATATATATATTTCTTTAGTCATTAGTCGATGAATTTCACCTCTTATTCTAAGGCTGACGATGGTGTAATCATGTTTGCAACATCTTTTTTCTGGGGCCGCGGTGCAATCGTGTTCATAACCTCTTATCCTAGGGTTGACTGCAATCGTGTTCATAACCTCTTATCCTAGGGTCAGCGGCAGTGTAGTCATGTTTTTTTGACCATTCTATACTACTTGCATTAATTGTTGGCAATCTTGATTTGGTGAGGGAACAAAGAAAAGGTACTAGATGTCTCTACCATCCCTTCTTATTCCACAAGGCAAATGTAATAGTTCGAGAAAGAATGAATTAATGAGCTACTAAAAAATTCCTCCACCTTGGAGAGTCAAACGTCAATGAGTTGAGCCACCTAAAGTAAGGTAAGGTCTTGAAAGGCGACATATTCTTGTGTCAATGGTTCGCCTAAGAATCTGCTTATTTTCTCCAAGAGAAGGGTGGTGGGAGGGAGGAAACCAATGACTCTATTTTAGCTAGCATTTTCTCTAAAGAAAATAGGGTGGCTGCAATACCAAGTCAAAACTTCAGCTCTTGTGATGCCATAATTTCCTGGCTAAGGAGATCAGGATTTGAGGGGAAGAAAGAAAAAGGGTGGGCCCAATATCCTTTTGTGGGTTTAGTCTAATTTCACCCACCCACCAATCACTGCTCTGGGAGAGTGTTCGCCCAACACATGCTGAAGGAGCAGGTTGAGGTGTCAAAAGTACCAGGTCCCACGTCGTTGGCATCCTGATCACTTGGGAAATTGCTTGTTAATTGTTGGGTGCCTCACACACTCATACCGCAAAGGGTGACATAAAATTGATAGCTTCATTTCCAGATCGAGATACAGATGCATGTGATGTTGGTAGAGACCGTATGTGAAGAATCTCTTTCTCATATGCTCATCTCTTGTGACTATGTTGGTTCAATTTGGAAGGAGTTTGAAAACATCTTCAAAAAAGACAAGTTACCCACATTTGATCTCATGGTTAGAGGTGGATTCAGAGCCTCTCAGATACAACTGCTCACACTAGAGCCATAAAGAGAGGTTATTCCGCCCTCACAAGATTGACACGGCTCAAGTCAAAGATTAAAACTTTTCAATACCGAGGCACAAGTCCTAAAGAAGAATTCATATAAAGTCGTATCCTCCTGTGACTTGACTTGCCTTGCCTTGCTAGTGGTTCTTTTGAGAGGGCATGTTAGATAGATGTACAAGATCCTATGCCAGGATAACTAATTGCAATATACATACAAAATCCTATTTCTTTGGAACATACTTCATTCCGAGAAATAAAACACTTACCGAGTCATACTTCGTCTATGAAGAGTCTTTGAGCTAAAAACCCTATAAGCGTAAGTGACTTGAGCTATGCCTGATTAACCGAAATTATGTGTAAGTGACCTTAATGCCATAAAACCTAGCGCACTGAAAATAAATGAAATTATATTAGCACTCTTATTTGTTTCCAATAGCATAAGCAAAGGTAGGAGCTGTGTAAGAGGTGGAATCAAACCAAATTCAAGTTTATTCGCCAACAGCAGATCAAGATGGAGAGCTAGCATCTGAGTCAACAACAACTTAAGTAGCAACACCAAAAGCATCCAAGCTATCAGTTCCAGGTGCAAATACAATTTAAAGCGCATATACAAAACCATTAGTTTCATCAACATATATGTATATATCATTAGAGACGTACATAACAACATGACCAACAAAGGATCCATCAGTTACAGCTCCAAAGTGAGTAGTCTCACCAGCAGCGTAGGCGGTTGACTGTTATGATGACCCCACAAATCCACTAGAAGATGATCCAATGACTTACCTTGTTGACCGATGAGACCATTCAAGCACGTCTTTGAATAATGGGTAGCTCGGTTAAACTAGGAAGCCAACGATTTTCAAATGCAATAATATACAATTATTCGTTATGGTAAGTATGTCGATAGAAAAAACTTGTTTATTTATATTTTCACATTATACATTATTTTTTGGTTTTCTCAAGTTTTTAACAAATATAATGAAAGAGAAAAATGCTCAACAACAACATTGACAACACTTAATTTAATTAAACCAATTAACAATCATATTAATCTTAATTGAAACCAATAAAAAAATCTATTAATTTCATCACATGTTCCAACTAAAATAATATATTCAAACCATTTTAATATTACATATTTTATGGATCTACTAATTTTACCACTTAACATAATGTTCCGTACACAACATGACGTAGAGCTTGAAATACATAAAATAATTTGATCTTTTGATCGCCACGCCCTGTAGAACACGTGACCAATATACAACGACATGTTCGCGAGTCGCCCTCTCATAAGATAGTTCTAATACTTAAAATTCCTTAGAGACACCTCTTGCGTTCTACTTGCCGCTATAATTAGTGGCCTCCATGTTTCTTGCTACAATTGATGGAAGCTGGTCTCCATGCTGCTTGCTACAATTGATGGATACCGACTAAGATGGCTAATACCAGTTGTTTTAAAATTGGAAAAATATACAACTAATCGTTTAATAAAACCACGTTTATGTCACAAGTTACAGAATGTGAATGTCCATTTTATGTCTCAACGCACATTTTTGTGAATGTCCATTTTATGTCTCAACGCACATTTTTCAAGCTCAAGATCGTGAGGTAGGTGGCTAGAAAAAAATCCTCTAAAAGTTCATTTTTACCAACTTTTATTTACTATGTTTGTAGAATTTTTATTCTTCTCTAGTGATCCTGAGAAACAGAGACAAATTTTAATAACTTCACCAGGAAACCATAGTTACATGCTCGTATGGCATTCTAACGGTTCAATAGTGAGTTCATGAATCCAACAGCCCTCATCCATCTGAAGATTTGAACTTAGTGCTACCTCTTAAAATTTCTCGGATAATCTTTATACAGGAATTTACGATTGAAGTGAGAATTAAAAGATTTATATATAAATATAATTAATTTTTATATAAAAAATTAAAATTAAATTAAAATTTTGAACTATTAAAATATAAAATGTATGAAATGTATAACATTTCAATTTTAAATCATAATAATAATAATAATAATAAATTATTTATAATGTTACCCCAAGCTAGACATCAAATTGGTGTATGAGACCTCTGTGTATGAGATTTCATTTTCCCGATCATTTGATTGGTAAAGTCTAAGGAGGTATACATACCCCAAATTCTTAGATTTGACCTCAGGACCTCTTAAAAGGAAACATATGTTCTTAACAAAAATTGGGAACCTCTATGATGATGATGATGACACTCCCATTCACTAAGACCTAATTATTCATCGACTCATGAGCCAGAAGTGATTACATGTGGTTCTTTAGAATTTTGTTTCTCAAGGTTTGAAAATCATTACAGAAGCTTTCCAAGATCACCATCATTTATTGGATTTAAGAGGTTAGGAAGGTTGGTAGTGTGATCAATATCTTAAAAATGAGATCCACATAGTATAGCTTCGGACAACTCTTAAGAGAAAGTGATTTTCATCTTCAACCTCTTAGTGTCACAAAGGTGACACACCTTTCATCCCATGGTGTTTTAGGGAATTGGACCAACGCCGGGCCACCATGGAGCCTCCGTGGAGAATTTGTTCCATTCTTAGCAATGCTTTTATTTTTTCAGACTTCAAGTAAAAAAATAAAAATTTGATCTTCTAGATTAGGGTTGGATTACAGGTCTTTATATAATACCTTAATTTTCTTTTTCCTTAACCTTTATCACACCACATTTTTTCCTTAAATTTGATTTGACATTTTTTACAATTTTTAATAAAACAAAATTAAAAAAAAATGGTTTCTTCCATGATTCCCAATGGTCAGCCAAGATCGCAAGTGTCTCTTTATGCCACCCTCGCTTGAGTTGATGGTGGTTAGGACTTGATTTGGAAGCAATTTTAGGTAGCCCTTGTCTTCCATGTTGTTTTAACTTGTTCCCATATTAGGTATCTAGTCATAGCCATGCCTCAATGGGGGAGAGGCTTGCCTTTACTTAGGATGATATGATAGGGTGTATTTCCTAATTTTGAGATTATAGGTTATAAAATTCCTTTTTATTTTCACTATCTTTCTCCAGTATTCACAAAAGATATTACAGCCCTAGACTTCACATCCATGGAAGAATAACAGGTGTGAAAAGATTCTCAAAGAGGAGTTTCTCTTTATCCCAACTCCAAAGTTCAAATGATTTACAATTTTTTCAAGCTCCATAATAAGCTTTCCATCCCAATAATCCTTTTCTCAATGCACAATTCCAATTAATCTTGTGGTGAATATCAATTCCAATATATTTGTATGAATTCACTTCCTCCAAGTACTTGTTGTCATATACAAAGGTATCATAAGGGATCTGTACTTGATTTACTAATCATGACCTTAGTCTTATCATTATTAAATAGCCATACCATATTGGAGAGAAAATCCTTTAAGAGGATTCTTAGTTGGTTTTCAAGAGATCATGGGACTCTTGCCATAAGAACGATACCATCGGCATAAATAAGAAGATTGATGACTATACCGCTGAGAGTAGGGTCGCATTACAACCCGCTTTTTCCAAACATTCTTCTAATTAATCAATGGCTATGCTAAAAAAGGGTAGGGGACAAGGGACAACCTGTTTGACTCTACCATTGCGCTAATCTCTTTGACCAGCCCTAAGGGTTTTAAACTTAGCAATAACGCTCTCATATATCCTATTGGTGCTGCCCTCAACTCGAGGCACTTTTATCTCTTCCAACCTATTCCAAAGGTTTTTCCTTAGGAACCATACAAATTCCTTTTCCTAAAGTCAACAAAACGATTATAACCCTCCCAACCTAGCAGGCCACATGGTCTCATAATAGCTGAATGGATATCTCATAAACTTGGCCTGGACTTTATCTCTTTTAGTGTGACTTTCTAGCCAAATGCTAATCTTCTTTTCCAAAATGATCCATAAAGCTTAGATAAAACAAAGTTTAATCATAATGGTCCTATAATTATAGGGAATGTTTTTATGCCCATTTTAAAAAATAGGGAACAATGAGGCTTTTATGCCTAGGGTTTGTAGCCTCCTGCTTGGACTGCTAAATTGAAGAGTTTGTGTATGGGAGGGATACTGGGTCTCTCCTGATTTTAAAAATTTCATCTTGGTAGCCTCTAATGTCGCTAGCTCTCCCATTTGTGAGTCGCTTAACCCCTAACTCTAAGTGTCATCTAAAGAAAAAAATTACTTTTTTTGTAGGCACAATAGGAATGGTGTCCATGGCGAGGGAACTCAGAAGACCTTTAAGGTAGGAATCTAAACTGTCACAAGGGAATCCTATTATTTCTTTAGTATTGAGTTTTACAATTTGTCTCTAGAACTTCTTTAGGATCCAACTTAGCAGGCCAGGAAAGTTGCTCTTGCCCCTTTACTGATATAGTATTTTTTTCTTTTAATTAGGGCTTTGTAATGCATTGATCTTATCAAGTTTTAAGTACCATTAGAAGCATCCCCAATGGATTTCCTTCTAGCAATTTTACATTCTTTATCATACCAAGGGTTGGTTGTTATATTATTCTTTTATGGGACACCCCCAAAGAGAACTTGTTAATGGAAGTGGAAGGGTAGTTGTAAAATTATGATGAGTTCTCAATGTTGTCCTTTATAAGCTAATGAGTTTTAATTTTACTATTTAAATTCTTTAAGAAAATGTCAACTTTACTTTTGTCAAAGCGAAATTCCCTTTGATTATCATAATTCTCTCAATGGTACTCCCCATGCATGGAAATTTTAGAGTTAGGGTTAAAGGTTTATGATCTGAGTCGGGCTCATGGTCATTTAAAGGTCATAAGTTGTTATTTGGTTAGAAACTGGGATATCGTGGGACATCACATAATTCACAACACTACTACCTAGCCCATGAATATGTGTCATTTTATTGGAGTTTGCCACTTCATTACTCCATTGTAAATCATTAGGTCTTGAGAGTTTTGTAGAGCTTGACCAACTCAGTACTAAACAAATTTTCAATTAGGTCTTGAGAGCTTCTTTGTAGCTATTAGATAAAACAAGGTCCCTAATCTAGCCATAACGGATTATGGTTGAAGTCACTACTAAAAGAGTAGCTTGTTTAGTTGCAATCCCAGCATTAAAGTCTCCTAGCGTGAGGATATTACCTACTTTCTCAAATTATAACATCTTGTTCTAAATTATTATAGGACAATTTTTATCTAAATTATTTTTCTATAAAAAATTAGAATTAATAGGTGTAAAATAACAAATTGCTATATACATCTTCTCTTAGCATTGGTGTCTGAAATTTCTCTATCCAAATGTATTGATTAAGAGGTCAATCTTACTGGGTTGAATGTGAGGAGAAATGTTTTTCTAATATAAAAAGCTATTCCTCCTATCCCCTCTATGGTGGGATTTTTGTTCCATGCCGACCAAAAAACAAATCCTTCCATGTCAGGGACCCTAGATTCCTCATGCTCCCAAGTTTCAGCCTAGATGATATCAAATACCACTGGGATCCATCTTACTTAGGATCTTTAAGGCTTCATGGAAAGCTAAGGATAGTTCCAAAAGGGATCCCAAGTGTCCCAAATTCCTATTTTATTATCCTTCTCGGGTTTCTATCCCTAACAATAGCCTTTCGATTTCTAATTATTGCCCATTTTCCTTCTTTCCCGGCTTCTTTTACCTTTTGAACTTCCTTCCTTAATTCAAATTTGTCTTCAGGAATGAGATCTTCATTTATAAACAAATATTCCGGACCCTTTGGAGCTCGGAGATTCACTAAGCATGCTATATTTATGGTCATTACAACTTACTTTGACATGGACTTCAACCTATCTTTGTGATTAATTATTTTTCTTAGCCCCTTTGCTCTAAGAGGTAAGCTTTCTGTGTGTATCAATTTGTGGATTTATTTTTAATTCTTCTTTACTCATTACATGATCCTCCTTGGTTGTTCTTTATAAATAAAATTATGAGGTTCAAGGCTCTTTTGTTATGCTCACAGTCCAGTTCGATTAGTCATTTATCTTACTCTCTCTTTATGGGTTTGATATCCACCTAGAGCCTTCCATATTAATGAGGGCCTGTTGGTTAGTTTTTTCTCTAGCTCTTTAATCCTATCTCTCTTGTTGTGATTTTCTTCAACCCTCCCTCTTGGGTTGATTGTTTATGTTTTTCCATTTCTTGAATTATATCCTTCATTGTCTACAATTCACTCTTGAACCCTAAGAATCTATCCTCTATTTGAGTTTGAATGGTATCTTTAATTTTTTTATCAATTATTGCCTCTAGCTTTATTTTGAGTTTTACATCTCTTTCTTCACTCCTTTTTTCTAATGTTTCTAACTCTATTTGGATTTTGGCATATCTCTCTTCTCTTTTTATTTCTACCGATTCCATATAATCGTAAAGGATCTCTAGGGTGATTTTGGGGGGCCTCCCCTTGTTAAGGTGAGTTTTTGGAATAGGTGGTGGAGTGCTCATATTGAAAAGAAGAGAAAAAAGATGTAACAATTATTATTATGGATTGACTTTATCTCTCAAATCAACTTTTACTTCTGAAAGTTAAAATAAAAAAATAAATAAAATATATTTAAATCTCTTTAAAATTGAATCAAAGTAAAAAGTGATTCACCTCATTTCAGATGTCCAAATGTTCAACCCTTTGAAGAAGCCAAAAAATAATTTATGAAGATGGAAGAGAAGTCAAGAGAAACTACAGAGATTATTCTGGGTAAAAAAGGTAAAAGCTACAGAGATTATTCCCGTTCAAAACCCTAGATATATAATCTTAGAAATAAAATATCTCCTAAAAAATAAATAAACAAAGAAGTGTTATTCTTGTTCAAAACCCTAGATATATAATCTTAGAAATAAAATATCTCCTTAAAAAAAAATATATATATTATTGCCTTTGAAAACCCTAGATATATAATCTTAAAAAAAAAAGAGAAGTATTATTCCCGTTCAAAATCACAGAGATATAATTTCAAAACCATGGAGATCTAGTATGCTCGTTCCAAACCACAGAGAAATATTAATTTCAAAACCGTAGAGAAGTAGTATTTTCATTCAAAACCGCGGAGAAATATTATTTTCGTTCAAAACCGCAAAGAAATATTATTCTTGTTCAAAACCGCAGAGAGATATTATTCTCATTCAAAAGATGGTCATAATATGATTGCACTCACTAGATTTTGTTATTGACAACATAAATATACATATATATATATATATATATACACCAACCTAAATTTAATTTAACTTTGAATCTATCATACCCAAAGAAAAATCAAATCTAGAGAGATACAAAAGGTTAAAGGAGAGCTCAATCACCTAGTATGAAGGTTCAGCCTACTTGAGAGTGGTGGAAAGAAAGAAAAACATGTGGTGTGGTTTCTTTCCATTCATGCGTGCCTCCTCTACTATTTTATTTTCGCCACACATATGGGTCACTCGGTCATGACAAGGAAAGCTAAGGTCTTGACCCAAAAAAATATTATTATTGTTTTTAAATCCATCTCCTCACATAGTGGCTTCTTTAGGCATGCAACGTAAGGTTTGACTCCTCTACCTTTGTTGCACTTTTTGTATTTAGTTACAAGCACCTGGTTTCATTCCCCGTGGGCTCATCTTGTCAGCAGAGTGGGGAAAGGGAAAGGGAAAGCTCCACCACATGGTTGTCTTCCCTCTAGTTGCTTTTATTTTTCTAAGTTTTTTATTTTTTTATATATAAACAAATATGTTTAATACTAGTTTGAGGTGTTGTCTAACTATTCTAGGTTTTGGCATTTTTGTTGGAATCTGACAACATAAATATACATGAAATCACATTTTTTTGTTGTTTAAATTCCATTTTTGAATGCAGAAATGAATTCAACATGCTGAAAAACCTTTAAGAAACTTTAATTATACAAAATTAACCACTCAAATCTGCAAATCCAATAATTTCTAGCCTGATTTTGGACAAATATCCCCGTAAAATATCCACATAAAGAAGCCAAAATATCCCCATAATATAAAAATAAACAAATTAACATTTATGTTTATCATATTACAAGATTTTTTAAATAAAAAAGCTCATCTAACCCTCATTAATACTTAGTCCAAGTGATGAATATTACAGTATACAAATGGTTGTTCTGGTTGGAACAGGTTGACAAGGGGCTGGAAAAAGTGAAACATTTATTTCATGTTATTCCTTTCATCTTTTGGGTTTTCTTAAAAAAAATTGGGTTAGGTTTCTCTTATGGTTTATGGGTTATTTACAGTTTTGGGTTGTTTTCAGTTCTCAATTAGTTCTTTCAGTTTAAATAACATGAAAATTGCAAAATATTCTTCCATGTAGTAGGGAACTTGATTTCATTCCAATTTGCATGCCCTTGGTCACTGTAAACCCTTTTTAACATTGTAAAAGAAAAGAGGAATTACCTCTTCAATGAAACAAATTTATGGGTTTTATCCCAGCTTAAGAAACCCATTACTTTTTGGTTTATTAAATTGTATGGTATTTTTTTTTTAAATTTACTTTTCAGTTCTAGGGAAGGCCCTTAAGGCTCCAATATTCCAACAAAAAATGTGATACCAAATGTAACAACTCTCCATGGGATGCTATAAAATAATATTTTCTATCTGATACACACATGCATTAATTTTTTTTTCTTTTTAGATGGACTAGCATAAACATAACAAATACATGCTTAAGAAAATACATCTTCCTTGGTTTATTGAAGTTGATCAATTGTTATGTAGTTCAACTAAAGATGCTTCAAAGTGTTCTTTCTTTTCCCACTTTCCCATAGTGAAACAACATGGTTATCGTCTCGGCCAACTAGAAGCCTAGCAAGCTTCCTAGCTCTGAGAAATCTTTTAGTTCCTTGGCCCTTCATGCCCGTAATTCCAAGAACAACAATGCACACGATTTATTATTTAAGAATATTGCCACAAGAGAATATTTATTCTATGAATTATCCAATCTCTCCACAACCTCCAACCTCTCAACCTCCATTCCACCCCTCAACAATCCTCCTCTTCATATCTATCAAGTTTTCATATCTCATTCTTCAAGTCTCCTCAACCACTTTCATCATTATACATCAACCTCCATCATCTAGATTTATGGGGAAAAGTTAAAATAAAACTAAAATATTAAATGAATTACATAAAATAACGATAAATAGAATGGAAAGTATTTCTTCTCTGTTGAGCACACACACTTGTACTGAGAGGGGTGGGTGAATTATTATAAGACAATTTTTTACTTTTTCAAACATTCATCAACCATAAAAAAACAATCGCATATGAGATATATTAACTATAGAACATGGAACACAAGTTTTACATGGAAACCGTTTCGGGAGAAAACCACAAAATTTCTCTTTATAATTCTTTTTAGGCACCAACCTATTGTTATAAACATGTGTAGGAACCAACCTAATATAGACACTAATCTTTGCTGATACAAATCCTTGTAGTCGCCAAAATACTTTTATAGATCTTCATAGACACCAATCCCCATTGTTAAGCACCAACTTAGAAAGAGACACAAATCGGTTACATATCTTTTTAGATGCCAATCTGCATTGCTAAGAACCATCTTAGAAAGAGACACGGATATCTACATGTCTTCGTAGACACCAATCCCCACTGCTAACAACTAACTTAGCAAGAGACACCAATCTATGAGTTGCACCAATTATCATCGAGTCTACTTGATATTTCTTCCATCATCGGGTCTAATCGTTGCTTCTGCCTTTACCATGGCTACTCATTTCTTCTTTCTTCACAATGTATTCTCACTACTTCTACCTTTACCGTGTCTAACCAAAATTTGAATTTCCAAATGGAAACTTTCCCAAAGCTTGTTTTTTGGGTCTCTTCCCAAGAATGAACTCATACAACATACCACATATCCAATTTTTCAAATCTGATTCTAACATTTTTACCTGAGGTACTTATGTATGTCTCCTCTATTCTCTGAAATTTTCACAGTCTGAAGAGTCTCATAAATGAAGTTATAGTGAAAATGTTAAAGTGATATATTTGAAATTGATCTCAAGACCATTCAAAAACCCTAACTTCCACAGGGCATATCTCAGAAAGTACAAAAAAAAAAACATCTAAAATTTTTACCTGAGTTACTTCTATATTTCTCCTATGTTTTTAAAAATTTCACAGTATGAAAAGTCCCGGAAAAAAGTTATAGTGAAAATGACAAACTGACTTGTTTGAAATAGATTTCAGGAGCATTCAGAAACCCTAACTTCCGCAGAGAATATCTCTGAAAGTATAGAGAAACAACATTGAAAAATTTTACATGTACCCATAGATCTCTCCTCCATCTATGCAAAATTTCAAGGTCTGTAACATCCAAGAAAATAAGTTAGAGATAAAGTGCCAAGATAACATGTTTGAAATTGATTTCACGAGCATTCAAGAACCCTAATTTCCACATGGAATATATATGAAGGTGTATCAAACTAGAAACTAAATTGTGTATCACATGTACACCAATATCTCTCCTCTGTCTCTGCAAAATTTCAAGGTTTGAAACATCCCCAAAAATAAGTTTTTGTGAAAGTGCCAAGTTGACCTATTTGAAACTGATTTCAGGAGCATTCATGAACCCTAACTTACACAGGGCATATCTCTAAAAATATAAAAAACCATCATCTAAACGTTTTACCACATATACACCAACATCTCTCCTGTGTCTCTTCAAAATTTCAAGGTCTGAAATATCCCAGAACATAGGTTATCGTGAAAATTCCAAGCTAACTTGAAAATGATTTCACAACTCTTCCCTTTCAGAATGATATTCAATCTTTGTTTATCAATTTTACACACACACACACACACACTTTCATATCTGGATTATGTTCAGAATGAAATGAAAGCAGAGAAATTACAATGAAATCCTCATGAAACTTGCCAGAAATAGAGAAATACAACAATACTTGATTTCTATTTATGAAACAATTGTAAAGAGACTTTAAAAATAAAGAGTGCAGGACTCGCTAGAATGGTGGCATCCTTATCTCTAAGAAAAGATGTGACGGTTATGCTCATTCACTAGAAGATTATTACAATGAGGATATGAAGGCCTTTTTATGTTAAACAGGAATGTCAAAACCCTAGACATCCAAAAAACTAACCCTAGGAGACGAAACGCCAAAAGTCATGTGGGCCTCGTTTGGGTAAGTTAGTACATTAACTCCCCGAGGTCGTAACTTTTGCATATGATCTTTGTTTTAGGCATGTGATAGCCCATTGGAAAGGTCTTTTCAAGAACTACACATTATGCTGTCAAAATCTAACTTTGTCTACAGTTTGACTGTGACACACAAAAATAACATTTTTTAGGGCCCCAAAACAACCTCGGAAGTACAAGATGTGTTGACATGAATACATACAAAATAAGCTAGTTGGATTAGGTGGGAGGCCACCAGTATCCACCTGGAAGATGTGTAGGGATCCCAGATAGCCCCGAAAGTGTAGAACCCACAATTACAAAGAAGTACAGAAGAACGTGTTGAACTAAAAACTGGCAAAAGGAGCTAGTTGGAATAGGTAGGTGGCCACCAATATCCAACTCGATCAATATTCCCCCCTTAGGAAGCAATGGTATCCATTGTGTTGAGAGCCCAGGGAAGAGGCGAAAGCATGTTCTGAATATGAATCTTGGTAAGTTGTGTGCTTTGTTGGAGAAGTTTTGTTGCTTGGTATGTGGAAAAATTTCACAAACCGGTTGTTGGGGGGGTTAAATATGCTCCACCAACCTATTGTCTCTAGGTTTGATGGGACATTGTGTAGGCACCATTGTAGGTGAAGAAACAATATCTTCTTTCTCTTTGACAATCTATTTTTCCTGGATAGAAGGTGTTTAGGGTGTAGTGTTCTTATGTGCATCCTTTGAACAAAATGTGAAGAGGATGAATTTTGCAGTATGAGAGATTACCTTGCGATACTATTTTGGTGGAGCAGTAGTCGGAACTACCTCTGGTATCCAATAGAGCTAACCTTCCAGAGTAATAATGACACTATGGGGTCTAGAATCATAGACAACATGACGTCTCCACATATATGGTTTGTCAAAAACCACATCACAAACATTAAGAGGGGAAACATCACAAACTACCTCATCCTTAAAGGGTTGGATTCCATAGGACAGGCGGCACTACTGCATGACACAGAGATTTTGTCCCTAGTGAATCCATTCGATGTTGTATGGTTGTGGGTGTGGTGTTGTCGACAACCCCAACTATTTGACGACCTTATCTAAGATGAGGTTCTTATGGATTTCACTATCAACAATGAAATGCAACGGGGTTCCCTTCACCCACATTTGTGAATGGAAGAGGCACTCCCCCTCTTCAGGATCTACTGATTCTTTTGGTTGAATTGTTGTGATCACGGTAGTGGAAGTGGGGTATGTGTCGATGATCTGCTTGTTTTCAATATTTTATGGATCAGATTCTGAATCAGGGTTCATCTCTGTGTCTTTGACCTCGACCACCAATGAATTTTTCGAGCAACATTCATCGATGTTGTGCCAGGGGATTTTTTGGAAGTCACACCACTTCCCAATGTTATTCTTCGTCTTCTCTTTACCCCTTTTTTCCTGTGTCTTGGACTGGTTTTATAAGGGATGTTGGTTAGGGTCGTCTTTACCGTGCTTTGGTTGTTGCATATTTATAGACCCGCATTCCCATTTGTTCTGGTGCCTAATTTTCTTCTCAATTTTGACAACATATCGATAGGCAGCTCCCAATGATGAGACATTTAGGAAGTCCATTTCCATTTGGATGTACCTATGCATATCCCCATGGTATTTCAGAACCAAATGTCGCTCCTAATCCTATATACCCATCTTGGTGTGCAAGGTATGGAAAGTATTTGTGAACTCTGACACTATTTGGCTCTTCTCTTGCTGCAATGTGGTCCATCTCATGTACTGGTATTCATAGTTATCAATAGTATAGTACTTTTCTTTAATGGCATCCACAAAAAAAAACCAAGTGGGATCGGCCCCATTGATTCCATATTCCTCTATTGAAATTTTCTCCTAGTAATTTTCCCGCTACTGTTTGACATGGGGGAGAGCCTTGAGGAGTGCAAAGGTGATCTTTTCCCTGTTGGAAAAATGTTGAACAAAGAAATAACCTTCTAATAGATTTAACCATTTTTCTAGGGAATCTACATCTATCTGACCTTCAAATATGGGAATATCAAAATTAATTTGTACCTTGAAGGGAGAGGTTCCTCCAAAATGTTTGTTGAATGAAGATGTGCCTATTACTATCGGCAGGCATTGAAGAATGTGCGTAAAATTCTCCATCATTTCATTCCTCTATCGCACGCGAGCTTACTCAAGTAACATATTAATAGAATATTATGCTTCGTCGTCTTTATTTTGTGTCTCCATCGAGGGTTTCTTGCGTGTGCAAGAGTGATTGTCCTCAAGAGAGAAACAATCGAGACCCAACTGGTGATACTCAGACCTCATCAGGGACATGCACTGAAAAAAACGATCAAGAGAAGCCTGCTCTGATACCACTGATCTGAATTATTTTAGGATCGAAATGAAAGAAGAAAAATTACAATGAAATACTCATGAAACTTGCCATAAATAGATAAATACAACAATACTTGATTTATATTAATGAAATAATTGTAAAGAGACTGTAAAAATACAGTGTAAGACTTGCTAGAATGGTGGCAGCTTTATCTCTGAGAAGAGATGTGATGGCTACACTCATTAACTGAAATATGATTAAAATGAGGCTATGAAGGCCTTTTTATGTTAAACAGGAATTCCAAAACCCTATACATCCAAAAACCTAACCCTAGAAGATGAAACGCCAAAATTTATGTGGGCCCCGTTTGGGTAAGTTAGTACATTAACTTCCCGTGGTTGTAACTTTTGCATACGATATCCGTTTTAGGCACGTGATAGCCCATTGGAAAGGTATTTTCGAGAACTACACATTATGCCATCAAAATCTGACTTTATCTATAGTTTGACCATGGCACGCAAAAATAACATTTCTCAAGGCCCCAAAACAGCCCTCGAAGTACAACAGGATGTGCTGACATGAATACATACAAAATAATCCAGTTGGATTAGGTGGGAGGCCACAAGTATCCACCTGGAAGATGTGTAGGGATACAGATAGTCCTAGAAGTGTAGAACCCACAATTACAAAGAAGTACAAAAGAACATGTTGAACTAAAAATTGGCAAAAGGAATCAGTTGGAATAGGTGGGTGGCCACCAATATCCACCTGGATCACTTTCTCTCAATACTTTCTCTTTTTATACTTTTTCATAACCCTTCATGAAGGGACATGCCCATTAATTAAATAATTAATTCCTAATACCATGGAAAAATACCCAAAACCGATGGGTTTGAAACCACCATTTCACTTTTTACTTTTTCACTTGCACCCCTTTTTTAATATACTTTTAAAGATATATATAAATTAATCTTGGAAATGTTGTGTATTGTAATTTCGTAATATGGAATTGATGACAAGATTATTCCTTTGACATTAATGAAAATAATTCCAATAATCTCCCCCTTTGTCATTGATGAAAACCCTGTAATGAAACACATAGTCCACTAGGCATAGAGAGAACCCCAACCCCCCNCTATTTGACATCAATGTAAAAGGGATGCCCCCCTTGATCTTGTGCTTCCTCTTGAGCACTTAGTGAAGAGATGGATATTACTACCAATTTTTGTCTGAGATATTCAAATGTCTCTTTGAGAAGGGGTTTTGTTAAAATATATCAAATCTATTCTTTGCTAACAATTTATTACAACTTGACATTCTATTCTTCTACTTGTTCTCTTAATAAGTGATACTTGATTGGAATATGATTTGTTATTTAGTGCATAACAAGATTCTTTGAAATATGTATTGCACTTGTGTTGTCACAAATTATTGATATTGGATGATCATATTCTACCTTAATATCGTTCAATGTCTGCTTCATCCAAAGAACTTGTGTGCAACATAATGTTTTTGTTATATACTCGGCCTCTACCATGAATAGAGAAATTGAAAACTATTTCTTTCTCAACTAGGAAACTAGATTGTTTCCCAAAAAGAATGCTCCTTCAATTGTACTTTTTGTCTCATCAACACTACCTACCCAATCCGCATATGTATATGTTGCTAGAGTAAAATATTCACCTCTTCAATACCACAAGATGAAACCCAATGTGCCCTTTAGATATCTAAATATTCGTTTCACTTCTTGCACATGATTTTATTTTGGTGCAGCTGGAAACCATGCAACCAATCCTAATGCTTTCATAATGTCCAGCCTTGATGCCACTAGATATAGTAGACTTCCAATTATTGACTTGTACAATGTTTGATTTGCTTCCAGAGATTCATTATATTTTCTCATTTTACAACATGTGACCATGGGTGTGATGACTGGTGCACTATATTCCATTCAAAACTTCTTCAACATTTCCTTAATATACTTGGTTTGTGAAATGAGTATGCATTTGTCAAATTGAGAAATTTCTAAACCAAGAAATAATGACAATTCAACAATCATAGACATCTCAAATTTCTTTTTTGCATTTCTATTGCAAAATCTTGGTACATTTTGTTCATACTATCTCCAAAAATGATTTCATCTACATAACCCACAACAATCAATTATTTTTCTCGTACTCTCTTGATGTAGATATTACCATTATCAATTCCTCTTTTGAAGCCTTTTTGTTGTAGATATTTGTCAAGTCTTGAATACCATGCTCTGGGAATTTGTTTTATCCCATATAGTGTTTTCTTCAATCTGCATACATGTTTCTTATTTTATGATAATAAAAATCCTTATGGTTGTTGAATGTATACTTCTTCCTCTAAATTTCCATTGAGAAAGGAAAACTTGACATCTGTTTAATAGACTTTGAAGTTCTTGAAAGACGCAAATGAAAAAAAATATCTAATAGCTTCTAGTCTTGCAACTGGGGCAAATGTTTCTTTAAAATAAATACCTTCAAATTAAGCATATTCTTTTACAAATCAATTTGTTTTATTTCTTATTACTTGTCCATATTCATTCAACTTGTTCCTAAAATCCCACTTGATTCCAATCACATTTTTATCTTTTCGTCTTGGAACAATTTCTCCTGTCTCATTCTTCCTAATTTGATTCATCTCTTTGCATCAATCCAATTCTTGTCTTCGCTATCTTCTATAAAGTTATTGGGATCTATTTTATATAGAAAATAGAAGTTTTCATGTTCTGGTGCACTTTCTAGTCTTCTTCTACTCCAAACTCCCGTATCTTTATCACCAAGAATTAAATTTTCTAAATGATTCTTTTGGAAAAATCTAGATGGTGTCTTTGTATCTTGATTTTCTTCTTCTTCTTCTTCATTTTATTCTACTTCTTCTTCTTCTTTGTAGCTTGGATCCTCTATTTGAACATGTTCTTTCACATTCTGATGCCCTGCTTCATCCACTTTCACATTGGCACTCTCTACTATTTTTCTCAGTGCTTTATTATAGCATTGATAAGCCTTGCTTCTTGATGAATAGCCCAGAAAGATACCTTCATCAACTCTAGAGTCAAATTTTCCCAATTCCTTGTCATCTCTCTTTATGTAGCACTTTCTTTTGAAAAAATTGAAATATTTAATTGTTGTTGGTCTACCCTTCCAGAATTCATAAGGTGTTTTGTTGTTGTTGACTCGGATTTTCCATATATTCATAGTGTAGACTATGGTGTTGATTTCTTCTCTCCAAAACCTATATGATAGATTAGCTTCATTAAAAATTGTTCTATCCATCTCTTGTATAGTTAGATTCTTCCTTTCTACCACTCCATTTTTCTACGGAGTTTTTGCAGCTGAAAAATGTATCTTTATTCCATGAATCTCACAAAATTCTTCAAATTCATTTGAGATAAAGTCACCTTCTTTGTTTGATATCAAACACTAGATTTTCAAACCAGTTTCATTTTCAACCAAGGCTTTGAGTGCTTTGAACTTCTCAATTTATTTAGAATTTTCTTTTAGAAATGTAACCCGTTTCATTCTAGAGTAATCATCTATGGGAAACATGAAGTAATTTTCACCTTGTAGACTTTGTGTTCTTCTAGGCCCACAAAGATCTGTATGAACAAGTTCCAATGGATTTGTTGTTAAGTACTCATTTGATTCAAAGCTTTCTCTTGTATGTTTCCCATCCTAACATTGCTTGTAAAGAATGTTTGAAGGTTTAGCAATCTTTGGCATATCTCCCATTGCTTGTTTGGTGCTTATTTTTACTATATTATCAAATTTTATATGGCCCATTCTTCTATGACATAACCAACTCTCATCTATTCGTCCCATATAAAATTTTCTCCCTTGATCTCATTGAGGATATATACATTATTTGAGGTTCTATATGCATTTTCCACTAAACTTCCCGAGCCTTTCTTCATTATCTCACAACCTTGATAATCAAATGTGAGAGTGTTTCCTTGATCACGCATTCACTAAAATTAAGAAGAATATGTTCCAAACCTTCAACATACAATACATTCTTTGTTTTAATATTTCCATTATCAAGACTAAGAGTACATTTTCCCGCTATCCTTGTGGTAGCATTATCTCCAAATGTTACACTGCCTTGTTTTGCTTCCTTCAAAGTGTGAAACTTGTTCTTGTCTCCTCTCATGTGACTTGAGCATCCACTGTCAATGTACCATTTGTTTCCTTTGTTTTGAGCATGAAGGGAAATTTGCACAAGCATAGATTCCTCCTTTTATTCTTGCTCCTTCTTCCTTTTCCATCCTATGGGTTCTTTCATTCTTTTGGAAATGGTATATTTTTCCTTGTTTTTTCTAGAAGTTTCCGTTAGACCACTTCTACAAAGAAAGAACCCATTTCTACAAAAAAAATCTATGTTCCCATAGTTGTTGCACTTATAACGTACAACATTGTAGTCAAATAATGGAGTAAATGAAATATAGTTTCTATTTGAGGACCCATAAGTACTTATGTGTTTGTTGCATACATGATCATTTCTAGCATATGATCTGCAATCTATTTCTTTATGACCAAAGTGGTTGCAAGAAAAACAATAACCAAGAAAGGAGTTTTGGTATCAAGTTGTGTGAGGTCGTCTTGGTGAGAAATATCTTATGAATCTGTCCTTATTGTATTTGGGAGGAATGTGAATTTTTTGTGCAACATCATTTTCTCTCTTCTTGTTTTCTTCATCACTGATGGAGATTTTGAGTACATCATCATAGATTTTGGATTTTCCTTCATTTACTTTCATCGATGGTTTTGTAGCTTCTGAATATTCTTTGGTGGTCATTTGAATCTTATCATAACCAAGACCAATTTTAATGAGTGGTGATCTTTGGCATTTGATGATATCATCTAATATTTCAGTTCTCTTTTCAAAATTCAAGCTTCTATTCAAATGAGCAATTGACTTCTTCAATTCCTTTCGTAAGGAATTTTCTTTAGCTTCCAACTTTGATCCAAAATGGATCCAGGAAGGCCTAAAAATAAAAGTTATTGGAATCAGAAGAAACTAGATCCATTGTGTCGGGCTCGTCACGACAATTCCATCCATATGTTTTTTTCCGAAAATGGATATTGTATGAAAAAGTTATCGTGTTTTGATCATTTTCCCAAACACGCAAAAAATTCAAAAAGTCAACAGTCAACATGATGTACTGCTAACGTCAACATGACATGGAAGGTGACGTCAGTAGGGAAACATGGAAACACCAAGATGTGCCATGTGGAAGTCATTTTTGGCATTTAAAGGGATGAGTTGGACCAGTACGAAAGTGACACATGGAATTGTACGGAAGTGACAAGTCACACCATACAGATGCTAACACGTGGCAGGATGACATGGAAGTATGGATGATGACATGGTACAGTGGCATTCCAACACATGGCTATATAGATGCTGACATGGCGACAGGTGGAAGGTTGTGGGATCGACACGTGGTTGTACGGACGTTAATGAGGTGACAGGTGGAAGTTTGTGGGCTTGACATGTGGCGTACGAGTTGAATGTGAAGATGACTGGGAAAGGTGACTTTGCATGACTGGATTGTACGAGCCAATACAAAGGTGACACATGGCCCAATCATAGGGATCCACGTGGCACCCCAAATTTGGCCAATGTTATCTGGGTCAAAAATTTGTTTGGCACTCCAGAGGAATCAAACCCCTGACCTTCGTGCATGGGCAATGACTCCATGAAATCTGGCGGACCGATCGGGCTACACAACAGGTCTTAACCCCTATGTGACACTTTTGCGTTTGGTTGTGAGTTTGAAGAGATTTGGGGGATAATCCCTGGTCGACGAGGGCTACCCATCGACCCGATCCACTTTTCCATGCGACTGGGAGCGAAGACAAGGGGTGGAAGACTAGGAAGAGGCGCCTAGAACCTGGCTAAATGGCGATCCATATGACCTGGAGCACGGAGGAATGGGGGTGCGGTCTTGTTGGAGGCATGGCGCAGGGCCAAATGCCTTCCCATACGAACAGGATCCTGAAAACAAGGGGCTGACATGCCACTGAATTCCCAAAAGTGGGTTTTAACCCATAGTTATGATTTTTTTATGGATTTTCGCCTAATTGTATTGGATTTTGACCATTTTGGGGGGGTCTTGAGCCCTTTTTGAGGCCATATCTTGGGAGGAAGTTGGGAGGTGACCCCCAACTCAAGATCGATATAAATCAGAGTTTTTTTATAGTCCAAGAGGGTTCAAATTAGCATAATGTTGAAGAACTCATTAAGCTTAAACCATTTTTATGCAGGGAAGCCATTGAGGAAGCAAACTTTGGAGGCCATTTCCAAGAGCTATTCTCAACCTTTTTTAGTGTTGTCAGTTTTGTTGGATTATTGAGGTCGAGAAGAACACAACCAGACCGGTT
This sequence comes from Picea sitchensis, assembly GCA_010110895.2. Lineage (NCBI taxonomy): Eukaryota > Viridiplantae > Streptophyta > Pinopsida > Pinales > Pinaceae > Picea > Picea sitchensis. The sequence goes on from SNQJ01S0025178.1 coordinate 39,002, forward strand.
TCTAATCCATTTGAGATACTTTTGATGTAATTTTTCATCATTGAAGATTAATAATAAAGCCTTCCCCACTAACACAAAGGCCCGGAGACGTAGGAAACTTGTGTCGAACTTCGTTAACAATATTGGCATTATGGTTTGTTGTTATTAATGTTTACTTTATGTTATTTATTCTTTATGATGGTTGCAACATTATTTCATTAATATCTCCTTCCTCATTTAAGTTTTTGAATGGTAATTTAACACATACTTAAAACTTAGTCGAGTCTTTAAAAGATCAATTTCAGATCAAGTGGTATCAGAGTAGGTTGAAAATTAGTTGTTTGAGTTTGCATGATTACTAGGGAAAAGCTAAGTCATGGTGAAGGTGATCTTGTAGAAGGAGATCCATAGATTGGATCAAGAAAGAGGACTTCTCAAAGTGAGAAGATGGCATCGGAAGAAGGTCTTTCTCAAAATGAAAGAGAGTTTCAAAGAACTTTATTTGCCATGTCGGAGATGGTAAAAGTGTTGTATGATGATTACTTGGAACAAAAGAGGCCTTTTCAAGGGGAATATTCAAAGAAGAACAAAAGTGAAGAAGGAGAGGACCCTCCTAAACCTCCTCCTTCATCTCCTTCATCTCCATCTTCTTCTTCTTCTTCTTCTTTAAGTACAAGTTCAAATTCCACTACAAGAAAACATTCTCATAAACATAAGCCTAATATGCCATTACTTAAGCTTGATGTAAAATTCGATTTTCCCATGTATGATGGTGAAGTCAATACTGAGTGGATTGATAATTGGGTAAGATAGATGGAAGTTTATTGCAATGTGCAACAAATCAATGATGAAGCAACCCAAGTCAAATTTGCATCGCTTCGTCTTGCAGGCACACCACTCATCTGGTGGCAGAGTAAGTTGAAACATGGTACTCAACAAGTTGGTAATGTATTTCCATCATTGAAAGATTTTGTTTTTTCACTTAGAAAGCATTTTTATCCTTTGGGTTATAAGGAAAAGGCTTTGATTGAATGGAAAAGTCTTAAACTAAGAAAATTAGAAAGGTGCAAGAATACACAGATGAATTTCGTAAGATGGCATTAATGTTAAATATTCCATTACATACACAATAAACTCCTATGAAGTATTTATGAGGTTTACCTGCACATATTTGCAACATTGTATTTATGTTTGTACCTACTAATATTGATGAGGTTTCTATTCAAGCAACATATATTGAAGCAGGGGAAAACAAGAGTTGGTGTATCAAGGGAATCATCTTCAAGGAAAGAAGACAAAAGAAAGGGGAATGGAAAGAAATCAAATTCAATGACAGTGAAGGAAGAGAAGCTCTTTTGCAAGAATTGCAAGAAAGAAGGGCATGATGATGACCATTCCTGACAATTGCACCCAGAGAAGAGATCGAAATGGTTCAAAGAGAGGAAAGGGAGGAAAAACGTTGCAACAATATGACCAATAGACTTGGGGTATGATTCAAGTGATGAGTCTAAAATCATGGCAGTTGGTTTGTCAGGTAAAATTGGTGATGGTTATGATTCTAGAAGTAAATTGTTTCATATAAGGGTCATAATGAAACATACTAAGATCGATACATTGATAGATAGTAGATCTCAATCTAACTTAATTTCATAGGAAGTGGTTAAAAATTTGGATTAAACACTAAGAGGCATCACAAACTCTATTCACTTAATTGGATAAGCAGATATCAAAAATTTTCCATAACAAAGCAATGTATCATAACGTTTACAATTACATCTAAGTATGTGGATAAAGTAACATGTGATGTGGTGCCACTAGAAACATGTGGAATGGTATTGGGAACCCCTTATTTATATGATCGCAAAGCAATCTTCTACAGGGAACATAATCAATATCACTTAACCAAAGAAGGCAATGGATATGTTGTACATGCTCATCATATTAAAGCAAGTCAATCTCTTCTAAAAATGGAACAATTAAAGAAGGAAGATTATGTAAGAAATACACCTATAATTGTACTAAGTAAAGTGGTTGATCTTAAGCATGAACATGAGATGGTTGTAGAATTGAAGTTCAATCATACTATGCTTCAAGATAAGTTAATATCATGTAAGAACATCAAACATATGGGTTCAGTTTCAGTGATATTTCTGATGTTATCGTTGCTAACGTTTTCTACATGGATGGTAGTGGATTCAGTAATATGTGAATGAGTTCAAGTGGCTAACAATATGCTTTCAGTTTTCATGGTCGTTATGCAATTGATTATGCTACGATAAGTGCACATGAACGAGTTTAAACACAAAGGACAATTGGGGTGGCTTATACAACACTTGATGACTGGTTAATACCCTTTTGGAGGACCAAAAGGTCTTTAGTGGGGAGGATTGATCCAAAATGGATCCAAGAAGGCCTAAAAATAAAATTTATTGTAGTCGTACAAAACTGGATCTATGCGTCGGGCTCGTCGCGTCGATTCCGACCTTATATTTTTTTCTGAAAATAGACACCGTATGAAAAAGTTATCGCATTCTGGTCATTTTCCAAAATAGGCAAAAAAGTCAAAAATTCAACATTCAATAGGCCGTACTGATGACGTTAGTAGTATGTCAGCATGACGTGGAAGATGACATCATGATGATGTCAGTAGGGACATGTGGAAACACCAGGGTGTGCCACGTGGCAGTCATTTTTGGCATTTTCAGAGATGATTTGGACTAGTATGAAAGTGACACGTGGCACTGTACAGATTCTAACACATGGCAGGATGACATGGTAGTATGGATGATGACGTGATCCAGTGATAGTATGACACATGGTTGTACAGATGTTGATGTAGCGACAGGTGGCAGGTTGTGGTCTCGACATGTGGATGTACAGACATTGAAGTGGCGACAGGTGGTAGGTTGTGGGCTTGACACGTGGTGTACGAGATAACTGTGTAGATGACTGGGCAGGGTGACTATGTAGTGATTGGATTGTAAGGGCCAATCCAAAGGTGACACGTGGCCCAATCACAGGGTGCCACATGGCACCCTGAATCTGGCCAATGTTGGCTGGGTCCAAAAATTGTTTGGCACTACGAAGGATTCGAACCCCCAACCTCCATGCATGGGCTGCGACTCCACAAAATCTGATGGACCGATCGGGAAACACAACGGGTCTTAACCCATATGCGACACTTTTGCATTTTTTTGTGATTTTGGCAGGATTTGGGGGATAAGCCTCAGTCGACAGGGGCTACCCGTCAACCAGACCCAATTTTCCATGTGACCGAGAGTGAAGACCAAGGGCGGAAGACGAGGAAAAGGTGCCTAGAACCTGGCCACATGGAGACCCATATGACCTGAAGCGTGGACGAATGGGGGCGCAGTCTTTATGGAGGCATGGTGCAGGGCCACATGCCTTCCCATAAGACCAGGAGTCTAGAAAGAAGGGGATGGTGTACCAATAAATTGCCAAAAGTGGGTTTTAAACCATATTTATGATTTTTTAATGGATTTCAACTGTATTTTATTGGATTTTGACCATGTTTGGGGGATCTGAATCCCTTTTTGAGGTCATATCTTGGGAGGAAGTTGGGAGGTGACCCCCAACTCAAGATATATATAAATCATAGGTTTTTGACAGTCCAAGAGGGTTCATATTAACAGAATGCTAAAGAATTCATGAAGCTTACGCCATTGTTAAGCAGGGAAGCACACGAGGAAGCAAACTTTGGAGATCATTTGCTGGAGCTACGCTCGACCTTTTTCAGTTCTGTCAATTGCGTTGGATTCTTGCGGTCGAGCAGAACACAACAAGACTAGTTTGTAATCCATTTGAGATAATTCTGATGTAATGTTTTAGCATTGAATATTAATAAGAAATCCTTCCCCACTGAGACAAAGGCCTGGAGACGTAGGCAACATGTGCCGAACTCTGTTAACAATATTAGCGTTATGGTTTGTTGTTCTTAATGTTTACTTTTTGTTATGCATTATTTATAATGGTTGCAACATTGTTTCATTAATATCTCCTTCCCCATTTAATTTTTTGAATGATAATTTAACACATTCTTAAAACTCAACCAAGTCTTTAGAATATCAATTTCAGATCCTTCTCACAAATTTCTTCCCTTTCCTTCAGTTGGATTCTCACTAGTTTTTCCATCCTTTTTTCCTCTTCTAGTAGAATCTTTAGACTAATAATATTCTTCTATATTTCTTTGAGGCTTTGTGACATTTTTTCTTTTGCATCACAATCCTCCTCTTCATATTTCTACAATTGCTCATTTTGTTTCAAATTCTTTTTATTAAGCTTCTTTATTTATCTTAAGACACAAATGAGTTCTTCAAGATCTACTTCTTGAAGAAAGTTGAGGTACTATGAGGTTTCCAACTAAGGTCTATCTTTGACCTTGAGTTTGGATCTAATTTTAATCTTCAAACTGTCCTTTGATGTTGTTTTAGGGCAATAACCAATTTAGTAACTTTCTCCTCATAATTTTTATTGGTTAAGTGTTCTTTGAGGTTCCCTTGCAAGTGTTTTCATACCAATGGTTAGAAAATGCAATAATAATCAAAACAAATAACACTCCTCACGATATTTAAAACACTAAATGTTGATATACACATCGAAGCATGGATGAAAATGGACACAGGTATTTTGGTCAACATGACCGTGGATAAAACCCCCCAGGGAAAACCAGTTTGGAGATAGATGTATATAGAAGATCTCAAAGCAAGACGTACAACAAGGAAAACATATACAAGTTAACCCGATACAATAGAATGCCCTCTCGGATTCTTTGGAGTCCCTTGAAGATGTGTCTGTTATCCCTTTGAAGCTAGGCACCCTTTTCCTTGGTGCGCCCTTATTCCTTTGCTAATTCCTTGACATATTTCCTTGCCTCTTGCCTTGTCTTTTCCCTTTGCTTGTACCTTAAACCCTTTCCTTTCCTTTTCCTTTCCCTTGATCTTGCACCCTCCTCTCAAGAGTGCCTCCCTCCAAGATTAGGTGCACACTAAGCCTAAGTGCGCCCCTACTCAAGTAAAATGTCCACAATAGAATGCACCCTTCCTTGCCAAGATGCCCTCTATTACTCTAGAGTGTGCCTCTCCTCAACAAGTAGGTCTCCTCCACAAGGTGCACCTGTCCTTATATTGATGTGCCTCTTCTCTTAAGAATGCGCCCCTCCACAAGCTAATGCGCCCCTCCTCTAGATGAATGCGCCTTGGCACAGGAAGTAGCCCATAATCCATGGTAGACTAGTACCAAGATATGGCTCCTCCTAAACCCTTTACCTCATGCACCCTCTCCTCCTCAAGAAATGTGCCCAAGATCTCTTCTTCTCCTCCTCTCCTCTCAAATCTCTCAAGTGAAGAATGAGCCTCTTCATTATCCTTTTCCCTCCTTTAGCCTCTCTTTGGCCAAACCATAAAATATCAATGGCCTAGATCCAATATATCCATGTCTAATCAATGGGTGAGATTTAATCCACATTTGTCACTTAGGAAATCCACTTTCCTTATTTTTCTTTATGTCCTTTAACTCACCCACAAAGTGAATTAAATGTCACTTCAATGACTTAAGTGACATATTTCACTTTTGAATTAAACTCTTAATTCAAAGTGAAATTAGAACATAAAGTAAAGTAATAAGGGTAATAGTCTCCCCCTTTGTGTTTAGAGACTCAAAAACACAAGGGGATGACTTTCCAAGGTACCCAAATCTCAACACTTTTGCATCTATTACAACATTTTTCCCTCTTCTCAATCCATCATTTATTTCCCTTTGTATTCATTTTCCGAAGTATCATTTTCCATTTCCATGTGTGCTCTTGAGATCTACCTTCTAGTGGTTAGTCTATTTATGAAGGAACCTGTTATGATACCAAATGTTGAGCACACACTTATACTTAGAGGGGGTTTAAATAAATATAAGACATTTTTTTACTTTTTCAAGCATTCATCAACCATAACAAAACAATCACATGTGATATCTATTAACTGGAAAACATTGAACACAAGATTTATGTTAAAACCCTTTCGAGAGAAAACCACAAAACTTATCTTTATAATCATTTGTAGGTCCAAACTTGTTGTTACAAACATTTGTAGGCACCAGCCTACTGGAGACACCAAACCCCACTTGTAAAAATTTTGTTAGACACCAAGCTACCCTTACATATCTTCATAGACATCAATCTACTAGAGACACCAATCCCCATCGCTAAGCACCAAATTAGAAAGAGAAAAAAATCATGTACACATCTTCATAGACATCAATCTACTCGAGACACTAATCCCCACCAATAAGCACCAAATTAGAAAGAGACACCAATCTCTTACATATCTTCGTAGACACCAATCCCCACTGTTGAGCACCAACTTAGCAAGAGACACCAATCTCTGAGTTGCACCAACCTTCACTGAGTCTGATTGTTATTTCTTCCTTCACCATGTATTTTTGGTGTGCCTTCCTTTACTAGGTGTACTCACTACTTCTTCCTTCACTAGGTATTCTCACTACTTATGTCTTTACCAGTTCTAACCAAAATTTGAATTTCCAAATCACAACTTTCTCAAAGCTTGTTGTTTTGGGCCTCTTCCCAAGAACGAATTTGTATAGCATACCACGTATCTAATTTTGAAAATATGATTATGAAATTTTTACCTAAGGTAATTTTGTATGTCTCCTCTGTTCTTTGAAATTTTCACATTCTAAAGAGTCTCAAAAAAAGAAGTTATAGTGAAAATGCCAAATTGATCTCAGGACCATCTAGAAGACCCTAAATTCTATAGAGAATATATCAAAAATTATAGTGAACCAACATATTAAATTTTTACCTAAGGTACTCATGTATGTATCCTCTATTCTGTAAAAATTTCACAGTTTGAAGAGTCCCATAAAATAAGTTATAGTGAAAATTCCAAACTAACCTGTTTGACATTGATTTCAGGAGCATCCAGGAAACCTAACTTCCATAGAACATATCTTTGAAATTGAAGAGAAACAACCTTTGAAATTTTTACCATGTGTACCCAAATATCTCTCCTCCATCTTTCCAAAATTTCAAGGTCTGAAAGATCCCATAAAATAATTTATAGTGAAAGTACCAAGATGACATGTTTGAAATCGATTTAAGGAGCATTCAGGAACCCTAACTTCCATAAGGCATATCTTCGAAGGTATAGAGAAACAATATCTGAACTTTTTATCACATGTACATCAATATCTCTCCTTGATCTCTACAACATTTTAAGGTTGGAAACATCCCATAAAATAAGTTATAGCCAAAGTGCCAAGCCGACCTGTTTGAAATTGATTTCAGGAGAATTTAGGAACCCTAACCTCCACAGGGAATATATTTGAACGTATAGTGAACCAAAATCTGAAATTGTTACTACATATAAACCAATATCGCTCCTTTGTCTCTTCAAAATTTCAAGGTCTGAAATGTCTTGGAACATAAGTTATCGTGAAAATGCCAAGTTGAGCTGAAACTAATTTCGCAAATCTTCCCTTTTGGAATGATAATCCATCTTTGCTCATCCATTTTTCACACACACAATTTCTCTCAATAATTTCTATTTTTATACTTTTTCATAACCATTCATGAAGTTACATGTCCATTAATTAAATAATTAATTCTTAATACCATAGCAAAATACCCCAAACCCATGGGTTTAAAACTACCATTTCACTTTCTACTTTTTCACATGCACCCCATTTTTAATATACTTGTAAACATATTATCATTGGTGTCAAAGGACTAATGTTGTCATTAATTTCATATT
>SNQJ01S0025178.1:46771-72866 GCA_010110895.2 Picea sitchensis
ATTTATTGGAAATGTTGTAATATGAAATTAATGAAAACATTAGTCCTTTGACACCAATGATAATAATTTCAACATTTGCATGCTAGCTTATAAATGCAACTTGTCAAATTTTCCCTAAAATTTATGGCAATCCACCATACTCATTTAATTCATCATACCAACTATTAGTCAAAGTGAAATAAGGTATCTAATGGTACTAGATATTTATGTATGCAATATAATTTACATAATCATTAAATCATTCAATTAAATAGTTAATAGCCTATTTTTGTAATTAATACATCAATTAATGGTACTATTGTACATGCATAGAGTATGTATTCATAGCTAGTGGACACATAACTTATGCATGTACTAGCGATAAACAATCAATGCCTCTATTGCATAGTTCATGTATGATCTCAACAATGCAGGAAGAACAACAAATCAAGTAAATGTATCATTTGATAAGGTTAACTAACAAGACTACAATAATTCATCAATATTTAATCATCACACTTAAAATATTAAGGGAATACAAAATTAATGTTTTGGAACGACGTGAGAAAACAAGAGTGACACAACAAATCCCTAATTAGTATTATCAACTATTAGCACTAGAAGTCGCCTTCAGATTGCATTGAAGGTAAGCCAAATACCCATCAGTTTATATGCACAGGTAATTGAGTTTTGAGTGGTCAAATGGAGAAATCTCAATAAAAATAGCATTCTAACTCTGAAATTTGGACTAGCATGAACCAACCATTGAGGTCTTTAATCAACTTCAGTTAGTAAGTTGGAGTAAGGGTGAGTAGGAGGAAGATTTAGTGAGAAAGGTGTAGAGGTCTACTATGAACATCAGATCTTCCAGCAACCTAAGGGGGGAAAACTTAAACACGAGGTCCTCTTGGATTCAAATTTCAAGGAAGCTGAAAGAAATCATAACAGTACTATAATCAAACATTTATCATAATACAGTTACAACAATCCATGTGAATCAATCAAACATGAACTCTCTCGGTATCACAGGCAAATAAGATGGAGTAAGAAAGTTGACTTGGATTAATCAAAATGTCTCAAAAACAAATACATAACCAGAGAACTAGTTGTTCTCAATCAAAATATTACAATAGCAGGGAGCCTAGCTCAACCATTCGACCTTAAAAAAATATCAAAACTGCCTATATATACTAAAATGTTGCAACCACCAGGAATGTGATCAGATCACTGCCTTCAAATCCTTCAGTCGGCACCCACTCTGTCAGGTTGTGCAGACCTCATGATGTTAGACGTGATCTAGGCATAGTTATGTTCTTTACAAGAAAAATTGCCCATAAGGAAGCTTTAGATCCGAAGTGTGCCTTCATGGCTTCTCTCAACAACGTTTTCCATTTATGGGATGAGGCGAGGTCTCAACTGTTTCCCACAATCTTCAATAACTATCTTCATTTGGATTAGGACTCGGCCTCACACCCATAATTGTTCTCATACGGTGCCAATGACTTCTTCAGGTCCATCCTGACGCCTCGAGGCCATGAATGGTTTTTGTCTGTGACCAATGCGATCTTTGTAGGTGGCAATCTGATAGTGTATGTGCAGGGGTGATATGGAGCGAGGAGCTTGGCGAAAACTTGCATGGCCCAATGAGTGAGTGACGACCATCTGGAAGGAAGCGATTGGGGGGGGCGGAGGCTGGGACGGGATTGTTGTAGCAAGGGAAAGGCAGAGGTGGCAGAGTAACGAGGGAGGTGTGATAGGCGGGAAGGAGGTGACGTGTAAGGGATATTGGAATGTGAGTGGGAGAGGTGTCAGGAGGTGAGGGGAGGTATCAAGAAGGGATATGTGATAGGTGGAGAGAGGTTGCTTGAGTTGCTTAGGCCTCCAATCTTTCTGTTTTTCCTGTGGAAATCATGGGCAGAATGCCACATGATTTACACCATAATGCAATTGAGGGTAAACCTCAATTTATGTCTGATTTTTAAGAAATAGTCTGCAGATTCTTGTGTTAACATATAGACACCATGGGGGATAGAGACCTCCCTGTGAGGCTCTAAGAACTCATTTTCCAGTTTCAGTGCCTTAGTATTGGGTTGTGGAGTCACTTATAAAAACCAAAAACAAAAGAAAAATGATATTTACAATGACATGGGAAGCCACTCATGGCTTAAGTAAAAGCTTCTTCAAAAAATGCCCATTTGCAGGGCTACCAAAAACTTCATTATCCTCCAAATCCTGTAACTTGTAAGTGTTATTTGAAAAAACCTCATAAATTTTGAAGGGGCCGATCCATAAGGCCTCAAATTTACCGTGCTTTCCTTTATCTTGTTTAGGTGCATCCCACTTGAGTACTAGATTTCCGAGCTGAAAATCCTTTTTTTTTACCTTCTTGTCAAAGGCCTTCTTGATATTATGTTGATGGTCATGTGCTTTGTCCAGTAGTTTCTCCCTAGTTTGTTGCACTTCTACCAGCTATTGTATTCTTATAATCATATCATCCAATTCTCCTTGGTAGTCTTGGAATAATTTTTCCACAGGCAAAGCGAGCTGAGAAGGAAAAATGGCCTCAACTCCATACACAAGCTGGAAAGGAGAGACACCAAGAGATATCTTTGTTTTCACTCGGTTAACACATAGAGAAAATTTAAGCTTTGAATCCCATGCTTTCTTATTGTCCTCTAACAGTGTTTTAATGATCTTGATAAGGCTCTTGTTAGAGGACTCTGCCAGTCCATTCCCTTGGGGGTAGTAAGGAGTAGAGTGAATCAATGTGATTCCAAACTATTCACAAAACTTAATCAGTGGTTAAGCCTTAAAAGATGAAGCATTATCAGTGACAATTCTGATTCGACAACCAAATCTTGCCACAATATCCTCAATAAAACCAATGATTACTTTGTGGGAAGCATTTCTTGTGGGTATAACTTCTATCCACTTAGTAAAGTAGTCTGTGGCAGTCAAGATCCATATATGATGACCACTTGAAGCAGGGTGTATTTCCCCAATAAAATCTAGGCCCCATTGTTGAAAAGGTCCCGAAGCTACCACAGGCTTCAATGGCAAAGACTTGAGCTGCAGATTTCCAGCGAACTTCTGACACTTAACACAAGCCCTGGTTTTAAAACAAACATCAGTGAAGAGGCTAGGCCAAAAATATCCTGCTCTGAGAATCTTGTAGGCTGTGGTTCTCCATAAGTGGTGCCCCCCACATAAATTTTCATGAAAATCATGCATGATCTTTTGGGATTCATGTGGATCTATACACCTTAATAGAACTCCTAAAGGGTCTTTCCAATATAAGACTTGATCAATCAGACAATATTTAATTGATTTGAGCTTTAAATCTCTTACCTTGCTCTTTTCCATGCCATCAAGAGGCTGCAACTTCTATAGGAAAAATATAATGTCCTTGTACCCAGTGCATCCTGCCATTAAGGGTGTGACTTGAGGATCTTCATCAGACAACTCAGCTTGATGATTCTATGAATAACTGTTGATGAAATTGACCCCCAAGGCTTTGCAATTAGATTCAACCAGCAAGATATCTAAACCTTGGCCTTTAACCAATTTGGTGGGTTTTATTTCAAGATCAAATTCAAGGATCTTGGCAATCCACTTGCTCCTTCTTCTGTCTATGTCAGGTTGAATGAGGATCTCCTTCACAGAAGATGAAGGGAAATATGCAATGACTTTTGAATGTAGCACATAAAATCTAAAAGATTTGAGAGATTTAACCAAAGCATAGGAATGTTTTTCCATGATGTCATACTTTATTTCATCATCTCTCAGTGCCCTACTGAAAAAGGAAATGGGCTTCTCTAACCCTTCAACATTATTCTCCAATAAAACAGTTGCTACTGTGTCAGATGAAGCAAAAGAGAAAATCAAAAACTCCTTGGAGTAGTCAGGACTGATAAGCATAGGTTCTTCAGTCAAGGCCTTCTTTATCTGATGGAAAGAATTACAAGCTTTAGAAGTCCACTTGATCTCATTTCCCTTCCTTAGCATGGTTGTGATAAATTTTACCAACTCAAAAAAAATTGAAACAAACCTTCTCAGAAAATTAATTTTCCCCAAGAAAGGTTGAACTTCTTTATTGGATCTAGGAAGTGACAAAGTTTGGATAGATTCTACCCTGCTTGAATTAATCCTTACTCCCTCAGCTGACACAATGTGCCCCAATAATTTCCCTTGTTTCATGGAAAACAATGATTTTTTTGGATTTAGAGAGAGGCCAAATCTTCTACATTTCAAGAAGACTCTTTTCAGATGATCATAATGTTCTTTATCAGATTGTGAGAACATTGTTATGTCATCCAAATAAATGACAACAAACTTGTCCTTATCTCCAATCAAAGCTATGTCCATCACTCGCTGAAAGGTTGCTCCTGCATTCATCAATCCAAAGGGCATCTTAGTGTACATGAATGTACCCGAAGGAGTGGTGAAGGATTTCTTTTCTCTATCTTCAGGCAAGACAGAGACTTGATTGTAGCCAGAAAAGCCATCAATCATAGACATTCTGGATGCCTCTGTCACCCTCTGTAATATGTGTTCCATCTTGGGCAAGCGGTAATTGTCTTTCTTAGAGATTCTGTTCAGATTTTAGAAATCCACACAAAGTATGATTTCTCCATTTTTCTTTCTCACTGGGACTAAGTTGGCCACCCATTCAGAATACCTCAAAGGAATGATAATCTGGGCATCCAAAATATTTTTTACTTCTTTCTCCATAATGGGCAGTAGCATAGGATTTATGTGTCTCAACTTCTGCCTAAATGGATTGGACTCTTCCTTTAATGGGATCTTGTCCTCAATGATATTTGTGTCATATGTCATGAGATCTTCATATGTCCAGGAAAACACATCAGTGAACTCTTTCAACAACTCAACATATTCGTCCCTTTGCTCTCTTGACAAACTGCTTGACAACTTGACAAATTTGGGATCTTTCTTTGTACCAATATTGTACTCAGTTATATTAGCATCATCAACTGAGCCTTTAACCTTTACTTCCACATCATTTCCATCGAACAAACTTTCTAAAGGAACTAGTCCCTTCAGAATGTGGTTGCTAGGCAGCTGAACAATATGGTGATTATAAATTTTATTTAAAAATACATCAGCATGAGGACTACTTTTAGAATCATGTTCCTGATCAATATGTAATGTAGAGAACTCATCAATAGAATCAAGAAACGTTTTGATCTCATTATCATCCTCAAACACCTTCCAATGTTTGATATTGTCAGGTACAGAGGGTCTATATTTCACCCCTACATCATACTTGAGTTTAGGTGGCAATGGAACTCTGAAATGACTTGTTGAAACAACCAAAGAATCAACTATTATATTCTCCTCTCTTGGAATAAATGAAATGTTGAAAGCTAGGAATAAACTATCAACTAGGTCCCATACTTCATTTATGTCAGTCTTAAGCCTAGGGTGCTTGGCTTGATAAATATTTTTGATATGATGAAGGATTAGTTCTACATCCCCAAATAATGATAGCTCTTCAATCCCCATGTCTTTTATATCCCTTAAACCCAGAACAATAGCTTCATACTCTACCACATTATTTGTAGTGTCAAATTCTAGCTTGTAGGACAAAGGTATAGTCTCTTGACAAGGTGAAACAAAGACCACTCTGACACCATAACCTTCCTTAGAAGAGGCTCCATCAAAGAACATATTCTAAACATGGGTAGTTGGAGGAGGGGTTTCACAAGAAGTGATGGATTGTTTTATGATTTTAAGAGGGTTTTCAGGAGCATTAGTGAGTTGCAATAGGATAGATCCCAAATCAGTGTCAATAGAAAGAATAGGATGGTTGGTGTGGTCTAATTCATCACTAATGATGTAGGCCAACTGAGATTCCATGTAAAGTCTTCTATGCTCACCCCCAAATACAGTAACGGTAGCATATGTGAGGTCCATTTGTAAAGTTTCCCCAAGAATTTTTATCCAATATCTTGACAATAGCATGCCAAACGTGGGGGGAACATCAGCCACTACAATGTCCATGACCACACGTTTCATGGGCAACTGAAATAAGGTCACAACCAGATCTTTGATGACCCCAAGACAATTCACTTTCCTAGAGTCAAAGGAATATAAGTCATGGTAGGCCTTTGTGATCTCTAATCCAAGTTCATCCATGACTGTTTTGGGCATGAGATTGTGAGATGCCCCTGAGTCTAACAAACAATTATGCAACACTTTATCATGTATCTTCAATGATGTATAGAAGGGAGGGGATGAATCATCTCTATCTTCTATCAAAGGACCTAAGATGACCATTGGATTTTCATCTTGTATATTTACTGAATCATTGGCTTTCGAGGAGGCTTTAGGCAACAACACTTCGGAAAGACACTCTATAAATTCTTCAATTTTTATTAGTTCCAAAAATGGTACAGGGATCTTGAGTTTTTGGATCCCATTTCCAAAACTGAAGGGAGATGGAGTTTCAGAATCTCCTTGACTTCTGGGGTAGGATCCTCAATCAAAATTGCGGGGTTTTGAGCATCTTTTTTCTTACTTCCAACTGTCACAGCCTTGGCATAATTCTCTGTTTTTGAGGTCTAATTTGAAGCATTAGTCCTTTCCCCCTTCTTTTTAGATCTCAAATTATATTTACTAGGATTCTCTTTTTCCTTCTCTCCCTTACTTAATTCATTTATTTGATTATCCATCAAGGACTCCCCATATGAAGACTTGGTCAAGTGAGGGGATGGAGGGGTGTCACCCAAGCAATGGATCTCAGGATCATCTTCTTCATCCTCTTCATCATCTTCATATACAAGGTTGTTTTGTAAAGGGGTTTGGATCCTTTGATCATCCCTTCCTCTGTTTCTGGACTCTCTTGGAAGTATTTGAGGAGCATTATTAGGTCTCCTGAAGGTACCTCTATTACCAACATTTTGAGTATTTATATAGATCTGTCTTGCTTCAAGTTTTACCTTCTCCATATCAACAGAAAGATATTTTACTAATTTGGTAAGCTCATCATCTTGAGGGTGGGCAGCATAGGAAGAGGTTGAAGTTTCAGACCTTCCCCTTCTTCTGTCCCCGTCAGCCTTACTCCTAAGCTCATCAACTGCCATAATATTGGATTCTACTTCAATGGTTGCATCTTGCATATGAGCCAAGGAGGTAGCTCTCATTTCTCTTAACAGGAGGCAGAAATCAGGGTCAAAAGAACTAGAATAAGTAATCTTTGCAGAGGTTTTTGTAGGCTTAACCTCAGTCAAAATTTTTCTATACATTTTATTAAATCTCTTTGAGAAGTCAGAAAAAGATTCCCCTTCCTTTTTCTTCAGTGATCCAAATTCTGTAAAATAGTAAAGGAAATCCTTTCTATCCCCCCAATTCTTTAAGAAGGCTTCATCTAGGGCTTCAATACCATCAATATATCCAGGAGGCAAGGCCCTAAACCACTTCCTAGCCTCACCCTCAAGGATATGAACAAAAATCCTCATTCATACATCTGCATCCATGTTGACATGACAATATGTTAAACTGTAAAAGGCTTCAAGGTTTTCCTCTACAGTTATGTCTCTCTCGCCTATGAACTTGGGCAACTTCTTAAGGTAGCCATCCGCTGGAAGAGCATTCAGAGGTTGTGGCAATACAAGAGGGGCATACCTAGCAGCTACTATAGCTTCCATTCTAGTTCTGGGGGGATTAGCTCCTCCCATTTGTATGTGGACTGGAGGAGAAACCAGAGGGGATGGAGTTGGGCTATGTGAAACTGGGACAATGTTCCTGGGAGGTGAAGACAACGGTCTTGAGGGAACATAAGTCTCCCCTTCCAAAACTGTAGAAAATCTAATATGAGGAGGAGTGGGAAAGTCTTCTAAGGTCAAAGCTCTCTCCTTCCACTTCACAACTTCAGGGGAGAAAGGGGTGTCAAAGCTCTCTCCTTCCAAACCAAGAATAGGAGGGGAGAAATCGGGAGGAAAACTCCCAAAACTTAAATTTCTTGAAACTCCAATAGTTTGTATAATAGGAGAATCAGAAACAGTTATAGAATTTTATAAAGAGGGATTATGTAAATTATCAGAAAAACTTGGTACAACAGTAGAGGTGCCTTTTTTAGCGATCTTTCCCTTTCTGATAATTTCCTCTGGGTTAGCTTCAGACGTTGTTAGAGGCAGCAATGAAGTAGACCTCGTATGTCTGCCTTTAGGAGCCAAAACTAAAACAATGGAGTCGAAACAGTGGAGTCACCAGGTGCAAGTTGCAATCTTCAATGTTACTGATATCTAGTGCACCTTCAAAATCAGAGCTTCTTTGTCATTCTATCCCAGGGAAATGTCTTCAATTCGTTCCCCGACAACGACACCAGAAATGTTAGCACTATAATTCACCTTCAGATTGCATTGAAGGTAAGCCCAGTACCCATCAATTTATATGTCACGGGTAATTGAGTTTTGAGTGGTCAAATGGAGAAAACTCAATAATAATAGCATTCTAACTCCGAAATCTAGACTAGCATGAACCAACTATTAAGGTCTTGAATCAACTTTAGTCAGTAAGTTGGAGTAAGGGTGAGTAGGAGGAAGATTTAGTGAGAAATGTGTAGAGGTCTTCTATGAACATCATATTTTCCAGCAGCCTAAGGAGGAAAAACTTAAACAAAAGGTCCTCTTGGATTCAAATTTCAAGGAAGTTGAAAGAAATCATAACAATACTATAATCAAACATTTATCATAATACAGTTACAACAATCCATGTGAATCAATCAAACATGAACTCTCTCAGTATCAAAGGCAAACAATATGGAGTAATAAAGATGACTTAGATTAATCAAAATGTCTCAAAAAAAAATGCATAACTAGAGAACCAGTTGTTCTCAATCAAAATATTACAATAGCAGGGAGCCTAGCTCAACCATTCGACCTTAACAAAATATCAAAACTTCATATATATACTAAAATGCTCCAACCACCAAGAATATGATCAAATCACTGCCTTCAAATCCTTCAGTCGACACCCACTCTGTCAGGTTGTGCAGACCTCATGATGTCAAACACGAACCAGACATAGTTATGTTCTTTACAGGAAAAATTGCCCATGAGGAAGCTTCGGATCATAAGTTCACCTTCATGGTTGCTCTCAGCAACGTTTTCCATTTATGGGATGAGGCGAGGTCTCAACTGCTGCCCACAATATTCAATAACTGTCTTCATTGGGATTAGGACTGGGCCTAACACCCATAATTATTCTCAGACAGTGCCAATGACTTTTTTAGGTCCATCCTGACGCCTCGAGGCCATAAATGGTCTTTGTCTATGACCAATGTGAGCTTTGAAGGTAGCAATCTGATAGTGTATGCGCAGGGGTGATATGGAGCGAGGTACTTGGCGAAAAATCGCATGGCCCAATGAGTGAGCGATGACCATGTGGAAGGAAGCGAATGGGGGGAGTGGAGGCTGGGATGAGGTTGCGGTAGCAAGGGAAAGGCATAGGTGGAAGAGGAAAGAGGGAGGTGTGATAGGTGGGGAGGAGGTGACGTGTAAGGGATATTGGAATGTGAGTGGGACAGGTGTAGGGAGGTGAGAGGAGGTATCGGGAAGGGAGATGTGATAGGTGGAGAGAGGGTGCTTGAGCTGCTTAGGCCTCCAATATTTTTGTTTTCCCTGTGGAAATCATGGGTATAATGCCACATGATTTACACCATAATGCAATTGAGGGTAAACCTCAATTTCTGTCTGATTTTTAAGAAACAATATGTAGATCCTTGTGTTAACATCAAATAACATCAAACCATCATTCCTTTATAACCTACTTCCATCTTCCATCCTATCCTTTCATCTGCTAGAATAAGTTGGTGGGTAAACTATATTGACCTAACTCCAGATAGAACCTGTAAGCATAAGTTTCACACATCTTGACTGAGCTTCCCTAACAGAAAATTGGTCATCACCATCACATGTCTAGAGGAGCTTGGTTTAACACATCCCTCCAACAACTCCAGGTTTTAGAGGATACATAATGGGAAATGTCTCCACCCCTCCTACTAGAACTAGGGTCAACACCATATATTGAGCCATATGTGTAGCTACTATTCTTTGAATCACGTCATTGGACAATCACTATGGTCAAGTTTTGCGTCCTGTCAAAACCACACTTACCAAAAATCATAGTAATATAAGAAATCACAATTAAAACTTATAAAACACATTATCTTCATGATGTCTACGACATCCAAGTTACCTCAGCGCTACAACCATTTGACTAGTACATAGCTCATCAACATGTAGGTTAGCTTACCAATACTCATATCCTTTCAAATACATCATAAATTTTTATATGAGAATCCATATTTGTATTGAGATTAAATTAAGAAATATATTCTTATTTACACCATGACTCACTTTGGTTACACACTTGGATCATATCCATGTACTGAAACTCCACATTTAAATTAACATGTTTAAACAATTTACATAATTATCATCATCATAAACATATAACCACAACAATAATGTATGCAACACATAAATAGGTCTATATACACATCTCAAATTTTTGTATCAGTCTCACCCCAAATAGTTACTAAGCAATGAATTACTAAGATGACCAAAATCAAAGTTTTGACTAACTAAGGCCAAATATGGGTCATTACAAGGCATTGAAGGACATAGGATAAAAAATTGGTTTACATACAACATTCTTATAATAAATTTGTCCACATTTCCACTGATAAGTCTCTTTTTGAAATTTATTCCAATGATCACAATTGGTCATTGTATATGGACAAATTGAAGCTAGGGAAACAACCTTGATTGATGCACAATAAGAAGAAAGTTCATATATGGGATAAGGTAATAACCCTTACAAGTTGAAGAGTAAATGAAGAAGTCTCGGGAAAATACATGACTAGACATGATACACGTAGGGTTGAGAATACCTTCTAAGTAGGCTACAAAGTTTGGTTGTGCCTTAATAAGGAAATGTTACAAGGACCATGGAAGAAAATAAAATATTTAAGATATGGACCTTTTGAAATATTTGATAAACTAGGCAACAATGCTTATAGACTTGATCTTCCACCCTATATGCACATTTACTTAATAATAAATGTGGAGAAGTTGAAACTCTATGAGTTGTCCATGCTTAATGAGGATGAAAAGGGCGGAGTCTCACCTTCCATTGAATATTTGACACTAGATGCACATGAAAAATTACTAAAGGATACAATTCTACAAAAGAAAATCAAAATGGCCAAAAGGGGTGAAAAATAACTTTCGCAGTTTTATTGAAGGGTTAGCTACAAGCTAATGCCAAATGGTACTCCATAGAGAAATTTGAGGAATTGTTCCATTATCTCCTTAAAAACTAAATATTTTGGATACCAAAAGCCTCCCAAAATGGGGAGGGGTGATTTAGAATGAATATCTCAAAGGAATGAATACCTCACTGGGATTAAGTTGGCCACCCATTCAGAATACCTCAAAGGAATGATAATCTCGGCATCCAAAATATTTTTTACTTCTTTCTCCATAATGGGAAGTAGCATAGGATTTATTTGTCTCAAATTCTGCCTAAATGGCTTGGACTCTTCCTTCAATGGGATCTTGTCCTCAATGATATTTGTGTCATATGTCCTGATATCTTCATATGTCTAGGAAAACACATCAGTGAACTCTTTCAACAGCTCAACATATTCGGCCCTTTGCTCTCTTGACAAGCTGCTTGACAACTTGACAAATTTGGGATCTTTCTTTTTACCAATATTGTACTTGGTTATATCAGCATCATCAGCTGAGCCTTTAACCTTTACTTCCACATCATTCCCATTGAACAAACTTTCTAAAGGAACTAGTCCCTTCGGAATGTGGTTTCTAGGCAGCTGAACAATATGGTGATTAGAAGTTTTATTTAAAAATACATCAGCATGAGGACTACTTTCATAATCATGATCCTGATCAATATGTAATGCAGAGAACTCATCAACAAACTCAAGAAACATTTTGATCTCATTATCATCCTCAAACACCTTCCAATGATTGATATTGTTAGGTACAGAGGGTCTATATTTCACCCCTACATCATACTTGAATTTAGGTGGAAATGGAACTCTGAAATGGCTTGCTGAAATAGCCAAAGAATCAACAATGATATTCTCCTCTCTTGGAATAAATGAAATGTTGAAAGCTAGGAAGAAACTGTCAAATAGGTCCCATACTTCATTTATGTAATTCTTAAGCCTAGGTTGCTTGGCTTGATAAATATTTTTGATACGATGAACAATTAGTTCTGCATCCCCAAATATTGATAGCTCTTCAATCCCCATGTCTTTTGCAACCCTTAAACCCAAAACAAGAGCTTCATACTCTACCACATTATTTGTAGTTTCAAATTCTAGCTTGTAGGACAAAGGTATAGTCTCTTGACAAGGTGAAACAAAGACCACTCTGACACCATCACCTTCCTTAGAAGAGGCTCCATCAAAGAACATCTTCTAAACAGGGGTAGTTGGAGGAGGGGTTTCACAAGAAGCGATGGATTGTTTTTTGTTTTTAAGATGGTTTTCAGAAGCATCAGTGAGCTGCAATAGGCTGGATCCCAAATCAATATCAATAGAAAAAATAGGATGGTTGGTGGGGTATGCTTCATCACTAATGATGTAGGCCAACTGAGCTTCCATGTAAAGTCTTCTATGCTCACCCCTAAATACAAGAACGATAGCATATGTGAGGTCCATTTGTAAAGTTCCCCCAAGTATTTTTATCCAATATCTTGACGATGGCATGCCAAACGTGGGGGGAACATCAGCCACTACAATGTCCATGACCACACGTTTCATGGGCAACTGAAAGAAGGTCACAACTAGATCTTTGATGGCCCCAAGACACTTCATTTTCCTAGAGTCAAAGGAATATAATTCATGGTAGGCCTTTGTGATCTCTAATCCAAGTTCATCCATGACTGTTTTGGGCATGAGATTGTGAGATGCCCCTGAGTCTAACAAACAATTATGCAACACTTTATCATGTATGTTCAATGATGTATATAAGGGAGGGGACAAATCATCTCTATCTTCTATCAAAGGACCTAAGATGACCATTGGATTTTCATCTTGCAGATTTACTGAATCAGTGGCTTTTGAGGAGGCTTTAGGCAACAACACTTCGAAAAGACACTCTCTAAATTCTTCAATTTTTATCAGTTCCAAAAATGGTATAGGGATCTTGATTTTTTGGATCCCATTTCCAAAACTAAAGGGAGATGGAGTTTCAGAATCTCCTTGACTTCTGGGGTAGGATCCTCAATCAAAACTGGGGGGTTTTGAGCGCCTTTTTTCTTTCTGCCAACTGTCACAGCCTTGGCAGAATTCTCTGTTTTTTTGGGCTGATTTGAAGCATTAGTCCTTTCCCCCTTCTTTCTAGATATCAGATTATATTTACTAGGATTCTCTTTTTCCTTCTCTCCCTTACTTAATTCATTTATTTGATTATCCGTCAAGGAATCCCCATATGCATACTTGGTCAAATGAGGGGATGGAGGGGTGTCACGCAAGAAATGGATCTCGGGATCAAATTTCTTCATCCTCTTCATCGTCTTCATATACAAGGTTGTTTTGTAAAGGGGTTTGGATCCTTTGATCATCCCTTCCTTTGTTTTTGGGCTCTCTTGGAAGTATCCGAGGAGCATTATTAGGTCTCCTAAAGGTACCTCTATTACCAACGTTTTGATTATTTATATAGATCTGTCTTGCTTCAAGTTTTACCTTCTCCATATCAATAGAAAGATATTTTACTAATTTGGTAATCTCATCATCTTGAGGGTGGGCAACATAGGAAGAGGTTGAAGTTTCATACCTTTCCCTTCTTCTTTCCCTAACAGCCTTACTCCTAAGCTCATCAATTGCCATAATATTGGATTCTACTTCAATGGTTGCATCTTGCATATGAGCCAAGGAGGTAGCTCTACTTTCTCTTAACAGGAGGAAAAAATCAGGGTCAAAAGAAATAGAATAAGTAATCTTTGTAGAGGTTTCTGTAGGCTTAACCTCAGTAGGAATTTTTCTATACATTTTATTAAATATCTTTGAGAAGTCAGAAATAGATTCCCCTTCCTTTTTCTCCAGTGATCCAAACTCTGTAATATAGTAAAGGAAATCCTTTATATCCCCCCAATTCTTTAAGAAGGCTTCATCTAGGGCTTCAATCCCATCAATAGATCCAGGAGGCAAGGCCCTAAACCACTTACTAGCCTCACCCTCAAGGCTATGAAAAAAAATCCTTATCCATACATCTGCATCCATGATGACATGACAATATGTAAAACTATAAAAGGCTTCAAGGTTTTCCTCTGCAGTTATGTCTCCCTCGCCTGTGAACTTGGGCAACTTCTTAAGGTAGCCATCCGTTGGAAGAGCATTCAGAGGTTACGACAGGACAAGAGGGGCATACCTAGCAACTACTATAGATTCCATTCTAGTTTTGGGGGGATTAGCTCATGCCATTTGTATGTGGATTGGAGGAGAAACCAAAGGGGATGGAGTTGGGCTATGTGAAACTGGGACAGTGTTCCTGGGAGGTGAAGAAAAGGGTCTTGAGGGAGCCTAAGTCTCCTCTTCCGCAACTGTAGAAACTCTAATATGAGGAGGAGTAGGAAAGTCTTCTAAGGTCAAATCTCTCTCCTTCCACTTCACAACTTTGGGGGAGAAAGGGGTGTCAAATCTCTCTCCTTCCAAACCAAGAATAGGAGGGGAGAAATCGGCAGGAAAACACCCAAAAATTAAATTTCTTGAAACTCCAATAGTTTGTATAATAGGAGAATCAGAAATAGTTACTGGATTTGGTAAAGAGGGATTATGCAAATTATCAGAAAAACTTGGTACAACAATAGAGGTACCTTTTTGAGTGATCTTTCCCTTTCTGATAATTTCCTCTGGGTTAGCTTTAGACGTTGTTAGAGGCAGCAGTGAAGTGGACCTCGTATATCTGCCTTTAGGAGACACAACTGAAACAATGGAGTCGAAATAGTGGAGTCGCCAGGTGCAAGTTGCAATCTTCAATGTTACTGATATTTGAAGCACCTTCAGAATCAGAGCTTCTTTGTCATTCTATCCCAGGGATGTCTTCAATTCTTTCCCCGACAACGACACCAATAATGTTAGCACTATAAGTCACCTTCATATTGCATTGAAGGTAAGCCCAGTACCCATCAATTTATATGTCATAGGTAATTGATTTTTGAGTGGTCAAATGGAGAAAACTCAATAATAATAGGGTAAACTTCAATTTCTGTCTGATTTTTAAGAAACAGTATGTAGATCCTTTTGTTAACATCAAATAACATCAAACCATCATTCCTTTATAACCTACTTCCATCTTCCATCCTATCCTTTCATTTGCTAGACTAAGTTGGAGATTAAACTATATTGACCTAACTCCAGATAGAACCTGTAAGCAGAAGTTTCACACATATTGACCGAGCTTCCCTAGCAAGAAATTGGTCATCACCATCACATGTCTAGAGGAGCTTGGTTTAACACATCCCTCCAACAACTCCAGGTTTTAGAGGATACACGGTGGGAAATGTCTCCACCCCTCCTACTAGAACTAGGATCAACACCATATATTGAGCCATATGTGTAGCTACTATTCTTTGAATCACGTCATTGGACAATCACTATGGTTAAGTATTGCGTCCTGTCAAAACCACACTTACCAAAAATCATAGTAATATTAGAAATCACAGTTAAAACTTATAGAACACATTATCTTCACGATGTCTACGACATCCAAGTTACCTTAGCACTACAACCATTTGACTAGTACATAGCTCATCAAAATGTAGGTTAGCTTAGCAATACTCATATCCTTGCAGATACATCATAAATTTTCATATGAGAATCCATATTTGTATTGAGATTAAATTAAGAAATATATTCTTATTTACACCATGACTCACATTTGTTACACACTTGGATCGTATCCATGTACTGAAACTCCGCATTTAAGTTAACATGTTTAAACAATTTACATAATTATCATCATCATAAACATATAACCACAACAATAACATATGCAACACATAAATAGGTCTATATATACACATCTCAAATTTATGTATCAGTCTCACCCCAAATAATTACTAAGCAATGAATTAATAAGATGACCAAAATTAAAGTTTTGACTGACGAAGGCCAAATATGGGTCATTACAAGGCATTGAAGGACATGGGATAAAAAATTGGTTTACATACAAAATTCTTATAATAAATTTGCCACATTTCCACTGATAAATCTCTTTTTGAAATTTATTCCAATGATCACAATTGGTCATTGTATATGGACAAATTGAAGCTAGGGAAACAACCTTGATTGATGCACAAGAAGAAGAAAGTTCATATATGGGATAAGGTAATAACCCTTACAAGTTGAAGAGTAAATGAAGAAGTCTCGGGAAAATACATGACTAGACATGATACACGTAGGGTTGAGAATACCTTCTAAGTAGGCTACAAAGTTTGGTTGTGCCTTAATAAGGAAATGTTACAAGGACCATGGAAGAAAATAAAATATTTAAGATATGGACCTTTTGAAATATTTGATAAACTGGGCAACAATGCTTATAGACTTGATCTTCCACCCTATATGCACATTTACTTAATAATAAATGTGGAGAAGTTGAAACTCTATGAGTTGTCCATGCTTAATGAGGATGAAAAGGGCAGAGTCTTACCTTCCATTGAATATTTGACACTAGATGCACATGAAAAAATACTAAAGGATACAATTCTACAAAAGAAGATCAAAATGGCCAAAAGGGGTGAAAAATAACTTTCGCGGTTGTATTGAAGGGTTAGATACAAGCTAATGCCAAATGGTACTCCATAGAGCAATTTGAGGAATTGTTTCATTATCTCCTTAAAAACTAAATATTTTGGATACCAAAAGCATCCCAAAATGGGGAGGGATGATTTAGAATGAATCTACATATGTACCATATGAATCTATTGATCCTTTGTATGGGGGATATTATAGTTTAGGAAATTTCATAGAGGGTGTTGATTTTTTCAAAAAATAGGGTCATAAACTTCGATGTGTTTTTGGGGCCTATACAACATTTTTTGGGCCTTGTGATAAATGAGGAATTCCATAAAAAAATTAAATATTAAATGACTTTTTTTCTTCTAATTGAGATGTTTTCGATTAATAATATTTTTGTGGTGAGAGTTATTTAAAAAAAAAAATCGGAGAAACCACATAATTTTCATTTGTTTGTCTGAATATTTCCAATTGGATATCACATGCCTAAAATATATTTCATATGCAAATGTTATGGCCCCAACAAAGCAACAATAAAAATATCCCCTACTTGTCCAAGTGAGAACCATGCCAACATACCATAATTCAAATATGGGGAGCTAGTAATGTGTTGGAATCCATTAGAGACTTATAGAATCGCTATGGAGGTTCTAATAGGGTTTTGAAACCCTAAACTTAATTCTAATTCTAGCTATCAAAAACCTAGCAGAATGAGCGAAAATGGTTCACATTTTCAATAGCCATCAATGGTTTCATAGTTTGAGTGGGAGTGTGGAGGAGATGCTAGCAATGTAGAGAGACAAAAGCATATTGT
Source organism: Picea sitchensis (assembly GCA_010110895.2). Taxonomy (NCBI): domain Eukaryota; kingdom Viridiplantae; phylum Streptophyta; class Pinopsida; order Pinales; family Pinaceae; genus Picea; species Picea sitchensis. Next base: position 64,354 of record SNQJ01S0025178.1, read on the forward strand.
ACGTCATTGTAGAAGACCATAACATCTCATAGCTTCACAATAATGTTGGAAAGCTTTGTAATATGTATTGCAATCTCCATATTATAATAAGATGGAAGGAACAATCCTTCATTTGAATGCTAGTTTTCTCATATGCAGGGTAAATATTTGTGTTTCATTGTGTGTCTTTCATATTTATATTCCATATGTCGTGGTAGTTAAAGAAGCTAAATGTCATATTTGTATTTATGTTAAAGTGTTAAAAATACAATAAAGATAGTCACATAGTGGAGAATAGGTTCATTGTAGTCATTTTAATTTTAGATATGTTTTAGTGAGTTCCCCATTAGAATATTAAAGATAGTCTACATACTATATTGGTATCATAATGGATTTATTTGGGCATTTGGTGGTATGAGAAAACTATATACACGAAAAAAATTAGAGTCCATGAGGGTTGTACCATGTCAATCCTCAGATTGACACAAGAAAGTTTAAAAAGGAACAATAATCCTTTACTATATTGGTATCATAATGGATTTATTTGGGCATTTGGTGGTCTAAGAAAAGAATATAGACAAAAACAATCAGAGTCCATGAGGGTTGTACCATGTCGATCCTGAGATTGGAACAATAATGTTTAAAAAGGAACCACAATCCTTAGAAAATATGTAATAAGAGCATCTAGAAAGACCCATATATGAAGGTGGAATAAGATTTGTGATGTTAAAACCTCAAATAGACAATATTTTTAGGAACATGGTCATGCTCATGGTCGCTCTTGAGAAACAAGTACATCCCTTTTTTGAGAAACACGAATCTCATGTGAGAAACCATAATATTATTAGGCATCTAGAAAAGAGGAGGACATCAACATCCTTTTTTCTTCTAAACTACGCCTTTTCCTTTTTAGGGCCATGAGCATCCTCAACTATCCTCTAAGCCAAAACAACATCAATATCTACATAACACTACAAATGATCAAAACAATTTTATGATGACACTCAAAACCTCTCATACAAATAAAAAAAATATTTATTGAGAATATTTCTTGGTCATTTATTTAAACTTAGAAGTAGCACTAGGTGGCTTCCTTTTATTTTATGTGCTAAAATTACAAGGTGAATCAAGGTTATTCTCTTCCTCTCTTATGAAGTCTTGAATTGTGTCATATGGGATTAAAGCCACATGATTAACATTGTTATCAGAGAAAATGAGATCAATGCCCATGAGGTCAATATTAAAAAATGTATCATTATCATGTAATTCTTGAACCTTGAGGTCCTTAATTCGTGACCATTTGCTTTGAAGTGACATAGTGACAATCTATGCATAAACGTTAAAAAAATATGCAATAACTTCATAAAAATAGTGACAATGTTAACTTCATAAGAATAACTAAATACGTCATAAAAAAAAATTGTCCATTTATTATCACACATGAAAACCACTAATAAGCACTTGTTAAAAAGCACATTCAAGATTAGGTGGTGTTAGTAGGGGAAGAGAAAGATGTCCTGGAACCTCAAAACTTTGTAGTGTTACTTTCTAAACTTTTAACCAAACTCTATATTTATTTTATCAAAAAAATATTTTGAATTCCAAGACCCAAATGCTTAGTAAAATGTGTCCATGTTTTTCATTGTTTAATTTACTACTTCCTTTTTTAATTGAATGATAGTAAAATAATCATACATAATATGCAGATATAGATGTTGATTGGTAGTGTTATACAATTAAATTTCTTTGATCAAATATTAAATAATATTAAAATTTCAGCTCACCTGAATCAAACTTACAAATTAGAAACCATAGAAAGCTAGAAACTCAATAAATTTTGAAAATTATAGTTTATATGCTAAATATACAAACTCATAGTTAATTAAAAAAATATAAACCACAAATAATAGAACTTTAAAGAACCTATTGTTGTGTGTAAACCTTGTTGATGTAAAACTTACTCTAATACATTTGTTACATCATCATGTACCCCTTTACTATACATAAAAAAAAATTGTATATTATATGTTAAATATACAAATTCCCCTTTACTATACATAAAAAAAAATTTGTATATTATATGTTAAATATACAAATTCATAATTAGTTGAAAAGTATGAATCACAAATAATAGAAATTAAAATAACCTATTGTTGTTGCAAACATGTTGATGCAAAACTCTCTAATAAATTGGTTGCATCATCATGTACTACACTCTCTCAAATTTGTTGCATCATCATGTACTACACTCTTTGCTATACATAGAATTTGAGGTAGATCTATTGGGGATGGAATTTAGAGTGCACCATGTTATATTAACCTTTTTTCAAAGAGATGTCCCATAACATCTAGTGCTAAGAAATATACAAAAGGGATATGGGGCACCATGGGTAAGTGAGCCAAAGAAATCAAGTATCTCGAAGACTATGATTTATAATGATGCAAGTCAAATCCTCTCCAAATAGAGGGTAGAGTTAGAGTTCAAAAATTAAAAAACAAAATTGAAATCCTTACACGATGAAAGAATAAAAGGCCATCATACCCTTTCTAAAACATTTGAAAATCTTTATAAAAAACCACTATTAATTTCATTCCTTTCCAATCGAATAAGCAAGTCCACTCACTAGCACTATGCTATTCATGAGTGTTAAGATTTGGAGTCTTTAAATGGCTTTTCTTCTTTTGGTCGACTTCTAACCAAATTCAATGAACTAGATCTTATTATTTTTACCTTAACTAGCACTCTACGTTTTGTTAACAAATAATTCCATATAAACATAAACAAATATGTTTAAAGGATTGAAACTAACGATAGATATGCCAATAAACTTGGATATAAACCTACTGATTATATTTTTTTACTTTTTACTTTATATAAGTGATCATTTATTTAAGTGCTTTAATGGTCTTTTAAGTTCATGGAATAAATTGAATAGAGCTTTACACGTTAGGTTTTTCAATCCTCTTATATTCTTGTTAAATGGATTTATATTATATTTTTAATATATATAAAAAATGAAATTACATAAAATTAAAATTATTAAAAATAATTTGTAATTAATGTAAATAAAGGAATTATACTTATTGGAGATGGGTACAATTAATGATCTTTTAATTTTAAATTATAATGTGATGGCTACACATTGAAGATGTCGGTATATTCTTAGTCGTCCTCCAAAATCAATGAATCAGAGTTATTGTTGATAACTTCCTTGCATTTATGAATGCATCACTTAACCTGTTTACTTTTTAACATTTACCTAATCATATTAAGAAATTACTGTAACAGCATATGATTGCCACGTTTAAATAATTAACCTTTGAGATTACCACGTTTAGCAGGCATTCCTTCAATTTTATTATTGGAAATTACACGTATTAAACAAGCCACTTTTCCATGCTATCACAGATTTAATCAACTATCCACACGTTAAATAATTAAAGTCACAAGACCTAGGTGGACTTGGCGAATGTTGGGTATTCTTTTTATCCCCTACCACATTGAAGGAATCCCCTATCAAAGAAAAAAAATTATCGACAAATTTTATGAAATTAAAAAGATTAAAAATTATGACCAGGATCATAATTTCTTCATTAATTGTCACACATATTATAATGATGACTTTTTCTAGTCGCTACGGCAAGCAGATATAATATATATTTTAAATTAAAGAAAAATAACAGTGAATCAAGTCACAAAGTACCTTATATCATCATAATAATAACATTGTCACGAACAGGGATAGAATTTGACCAGTAAATGGCTCGTCACGGGGCAATTTAACCGTCAAATACGGTAAGAATTATGTGACACCCGTCAACATTTTTTTTAAATGATCGATACGTCTGATAAATTGTGGTTAACTGTCAAATTTGACGGACGGGTTGGATTTCAAATTCCAATCCTGACCGCGAAATCCAAAGAAAACCCGACGGCAACTGAGATAGATACCACCATACGGAAGAGGTGATCGAACGCCTGTCCCGATGTTCAGCGCCACTAAATGAGCGAGTTTGCCGACAATGAAATGACGGTACCTTCTCCTAAATGCTCTCAGAAAATTTGGCGGCTTGAGGATTTCAAAGTATCAAAGTTTCCTTTTCGAAAAATTTAATGAGTGTAAGGTGCGTGTCGAAAATTTGAGCGTCTGTGTTGGTTTAATGGAAGTCTCTCGCTCTCGTCCTCGACCTTCTGGCAATTGCCTCTCTCCGCCGGGCTGAGTGAGAAGATGAATGGAAATCGCGAGGGTGCGGCGATCGGCATCGATCTGGGGACGACGTACTCGTGTGTGGGAGTGTGGCGGAATGGCAAGGTGGAGATCATCGCTAATGATCACGGGAATCGAACCACTCCCTCCTTTGTAGCCTTCACTGATAAAGAGCGTCTTATCGGAGAGTCTGCTGAGAACCAAGTTGCCAGAAATCCTCAGAATACAGTTTTCGGTGAATAATGGCATTCTATCCATTCGATTTTATTTTTTACATTCTCCCTCCTGTCGAATTTGATATTTTTTTGGGTCCGTTGTTATACTTCGATTTTCAAGCTAAGTTGGTTTTTGAACATATGGCAGATGCAAAGCGGTTGATTGGAAGGAAGTTCTCTGATCCGTTCGTTCAGAGCAATGTGGGGCTATGGCCTTTCAAGGTCATTCAAGGAGCTGGTGACAAACCCATCATCGTTGTAACATACAAAGGGGAGGAGAAGCGTTTTGTAGCCGAGGAGATCTCTTCCATGGTTTTAACAAAGATGAAGGCGATTGCCGAAGCTTATTTGGGGACCACGGTGACGAAGGCTGTCATAACTGTTCCTGCATATTTCAACGATTCTCAGAGGCAGGCAACCAAGGATGCTGGTGTCATTGCTGGCTTGAATGTTACGGGAATTATCAACGAGCCCACTGCTGCTGCCGTTGCCTATGGACTGGACAGGAAGGCCATTAGTGCTGGTGAGATCTGTGTTCTCATTTTTGACTTGGGTGGAGGTACCACTAAGGTTTCTCTTTTGACAATTGATAGCCGTGTTTTTGAGGTGAAGGCCACAGCTGGTGATAACAATTTGGGAGGCGAAGATTTTGATAACAGATTGGTCAACCACTTTGTACGAGGCTTTAAGAGAAAGTATAACATGGACATCAGCGACAATGCCGGAGCCATTGCGAGACTGAGAAACTCCTGTGTAAGGGCGAAGAGAACTATATCATCAACTGCCCGGACCACCATTGAGATTGATTCTCTCTTTGATGATATTGACTTTTATTCCACCATTACTCGGGCTAAGTTCGAAGAGTTGAACATTGATTTGTTCAGGAAGTGCATGGAGCCTGTTGAAAAATGCCTGAAGGATGCCAAGATGGACAAGAGCACGATTCATGATGTGATTCTTGTTGGTGGGTCTACAAGGATTCCCAGAGTGCAGTCCTTTTTGCAGGACTTCTTTAATGGCAAGGAACTCTGCAAGAATATTAACCCTGATGAGGCCGTCGCATACGGAGCTGCGGTGCAGGCTGCTATTTTGAGTGGAGAGGATGATGAGAAAATTCGAGATACGGTTGTTCTGGATGTTACTCCTCTTTCACTGGGGATTAAAGCGGGAGGCGGCTCTATGACAGTCCTGATCCCCAGGAACACTAGCCTCCCCGCAGACAAGAAGCGTCGCGTCTATTCTACTGACTCAGACAACCAACCTAATGTGTCGTTTCATGTGTATGAGGGTGAGAGAAGTCGAACCCGAGACAATAACTTGTTGGGTAAATTTGATCTCTCTGGCATTACCCCTGCTCCCAGCGGAGTTCCCCAGATCGACGTGTGCTTTGATATTGATGCCAATGGTATTCTCAATGTTTCTGCCGTCGACACAACCATGGCTAAGAAGAAGAAATTCACCATCACAAGCGACAAGGGTAGATTGAGCAAGGAGGACATTGATAAAATGTTTCATGATGCTGAGAAATACAGGTCTGAGGATGCAGAGCACAGGAAGCAAGTGGAGGCGAGGAACTCTTTGGAGAATTACGCTTACAACACGAGGAACACTGTTCGAGTGATTGAGGATGCTATTGAACGGACCATCCACTGGGTCGACCAAAACGAGCATGCCAAGGTCGATGAGTTTGAGGGCAAGATGAAGGAGCTAGCGGGTATTTGCAATTCTACAATCGTGAAGATGTGCCAAGGTGCTGGTGCTGACATGCCTGGTTCTGCATATGGAAATGCTGGCTCTCGTGATCATGGCCATTCTGCTGGTGCAGGCGCTGGGTCCTCAGATTGAGGGAGTTGATAAATCGTCTTTTCCTGATTGCTGTGTTTTGCTGTGTTCAGATGAGATAGCACCATGGAACATCAGGATATTTTGGTGTTTTGTCATCCAAAATAAGGTAGAAAATAAACTTATCGGTTGTTTTGTTCTCTTTTTATTTTAAAGATTAGTAGATTATCGACAAAGAAGGGAAAATATTATGTTATAATATCTTGGTAGTTGGAGCTGTAGGTTTTTTTTTATCATGTGGTAAATCTATGTGTATGATGAATTAGTTATATTTCTTTACTACAAAAATTTAGAAATAGTAAAATATTAAGTTAGAAATATAGACCCAAGGTATAATATTTCACTTACAAGGAATTTAATTTGAGTGGGGATAGTAATAATTATTCTTCTCAACCACTCAAACTACATCTGATGAATAATAAATTAAATTTTTAACTTATTTATTGAAGATAATAAATTTTGTAAAATTTTAAAAGATATTACATTTTCAATAATTTATCTATGTTTTGATTTTCAACTCAATTGGTTGGAATTTCAAAATGGAAAAGTCCTTCAAATTTGATGGTTTAGAAGGTTGATAAATTTTTTAAAGGTATTTGACATTTCATCCCTGAATAGTGTGTTGAACTAACATTCCTACCTTTAGAAATAAGGATAGATTTGAATTGTAATTAAGATTCACATTTAAACATTCATTACTTGCTTTGGCTATTTAAAAATTTAAATAATTTCTATTTTATTCTTTGTAATTTTCATTTATCTCATCATAGAATGTACTATTTTACAATATTAAATTTATTTCATGCCTACATAATCCTATCACTAGATTAACATATTCACTGTTTTCAGTTTCACTTAATTAAACTTTTCTAGAAAAGCTTAGAAAAAATCTTTTTCTTAATCCCAATTTTAATTAATGTGTTATGAGTATTGAATCAATGTGTTATCAGTATGTAACTTTCATTTATCTCATCATAGAATGTATTATTTTACAATATTAAATTTATCACAGAGTTCATGTCTACATAATCCTATCACTATATTAACATATTCACTGTTTTGAGTGTCACTTAATTAAACTTTTCTAGAAAAGCTTAGAAAACATCTTTTTCTTAATCCCAATTTTAATTAATATGTTATGAGTATTGAATCAATGTGTTAGCAGTATTGTTGATCATTGCTCATATAAAAATTGGTTAACATTCAATGTTCATACTTATCACACCCTTACTATAATGTTATTCTATTTGTTATCTTTATCTTTGCTCTTGTTTTTACAAAACACCAAAACAATAATAGGTTATGAGTTTAAATTGTAATGACATTGGAAACTTATTAGTAATAATAACTACAAATATCCATTGTAAATATGTGGCTGAATGACATTTTTGAATAACAAAGGATAGACCTTGAGTGAACCCAACTAAATGAAATCATCTCTATTTCTTCATCTTAGACATATTTTATCCCTTTAGAAGTATTGAACATGTTGGTTCATAATTATTTGTTGCATTGGTAATGTTATATGTTTATCAGCTATTAGTCATTATAACATTGGTATCTAATATTTGGTTATTATTTGAGCAGATTTGACATTGACCTCTCAACTACTTAGTATGTCATTGATGACATTTCCATTACTGCAATAGATACTTAATGATAACAAAACACATAAATAATACTTGAATATAAATCTCTCAAAAATCAATTGATCTTTATAAATTTGGCCAAGCTCAAAATAAAAAACATGCATATATTTATTTTGTTTCCTATTAAAATATTAAAATACATGTTAATAAATTTATGTGAAAAAAAAAAACAAATATTCTATTTTAAATGTAGTAGTACAATTTACAACATCAAAAAGACAAAATGTGAAGATCATAAACCCATAGAAAAAGAGTGGATTAAAGTAGTCACTCATCATTTAACATCAAGTATAATAGCTTCCTACATTTTTTTTTCAGAAGAAAAAAAACTTATATTAAATAATATAACAGTTATGTTACAATCCCTCTCAAAATAGATCAGAGTTTCTCCTTTATCACCAGAGCATATTCAAACTGTTCATATTACATATCCACCACCGGTACCGTAAACATTGAGTTTAACTATGTTTACGTAACCAACAAAAAATATTCCAGTTCAAAAACATATGAAAGATTAAATTCTTTTCCTTAACAATTTTGCACTATGAATTGATTATCAATCTTTCAAAATTTTCTGCATTTCCTTCAGATTCTATTGCATAGTAAATACCATCTTCTTC
>SNQJ01S0025178.1:86833-100594 GCA_010110895.2 Picea sitchensis
TACAGCGGTATATCTCACAGTGATAGTGTGACAGTGGTTCCATCATTCTACTTCTACTTCAGGGTGGAAGGACGGGGCAAGGACAGGTGGTTGTAGCCACCTTCCAGTTGTAGCCGGAGAACATTGGGGGTTGTAGCCTGCTTCTAGTTGTAGCCAGAGAATTGGGGAGTTGGAGCTTCCCTTAGGTTGTAGCCTGAGAAACTAGGGGGTTGGAGCCTCCTTCTAGTTGCATCTGGAAAACAAAGGAAGTTGGTTCTTCCAATGAATGTAATTCTTCAAGACATATAAGAAAAAGCATTTCGTGGTTTTCTCCCGATTTGGATTTCCACATAAAACACTGGTGTACTATGTATATGTGTGATTGTTTATTTCTTACTGCTCATTATTGCATAATAATTCTGCATTGATATAACATTTGAAGAAAAAGGATTGTAATTACATTATTACTGATTCAACCCCCTTCTCAGTAATCCAACAACCTCTACCTTGGATGAGACTTCATCTGGTTCGTAGGTGTTGCTGAAAGGATCGGTAGTTAGGGCTTTGTTGGTGCATTTTTTAAGCGTTGAACCCTGGGTCTGCTCCTGTGCCAACAAATGGTTCCATTGTCAGGAATGAAACTATGATTGTTGGGAACTGAAGAAAGATAAAGCTCTATGCGTATATTTGTTGTTGTAGTGTGCAGTATTATACTTGACTTGTGAAGCCATGTACTAAGAAAGAAACTCGATCTAAATAAAAGAGGTAAGATCTTAAATATTTGTGCTCTGGTAAAGGTAAGATAAGTGGAAATGTTTTGCTTTGAAAGTATGAATCTAGGTATGTTTGATAGATCGTGTCCTAGTCTGAAAACTAAGGCACATCCAGAAGAAATATTTGATCTGAATAAATTTGATAGAGATAGTGGAAGATATGTTATTCCTATGCATAGAAATAATTTTTGGACTAACAAGTGGATGCAGGAACCTAGAAAGAATTTTTGCAGATTGCAGATCCATCACTATGATCCCAGTGCATAGTACATGAAAGGTTGGGGATCATTTAAAAGAAAGAGAGGGTTGACACTGTGCTATAATTGCAGAAGACCGAGACATCTTGCTAATGAATGCCCTGGTGTAGGTCCTATTTGTCTTTGTTGTAAAGCTATGGGTCATGAGGTTGAGTATTTCCCTAGAATGATTGCCAAAGTTGAAAAGATGAACATGAGACAAGAAAAATATGCAGAAGGTCAAGAAACTATGGATATTTTAGAGAAACAGAAAGAATCAAAGACTGTGTTAGTACATCTGAAAGAAACATTGAAAGATCACAAAGACATTAGTTTACCAGAGATCCTGAAAGAAAAACAGTGCATAGTTACAAGAATAGAAGACTTCGACATAGATTGTACCTTGGATGAAGAAACACATGTGAATATTATTCCAGAAAGCACTTGGGAAATATTGGGAAAGCCTTCTATGGTTCCTTCACTGGGAAGGATAGGATTGTTTAAAGGATACATGATAACCCTATGTGGAAGAGTTACTAATATAAAAATGATAGTCCATGGAACATCGACTGAAGAAGAATTTGAAGTTATTAAGTTTGTTGAGAACATCACCCCCTTTCCACTATTGTTAGGAAAGACCTGGATTGAGAAAGATCATATCCGAAGGAAAGCAGAGGAGGAAGCCACAAAACAGAAAAAGAAAGAATTAAGGGACTTGATGGCTAGAAAAATAGGGCGACTAATACAAGAACAAGAGGATAAGTTGAAGCAACAGAGGGCTAGAGAATTGTCCGTCGAAGTTGAAATAACACAAGAAGGCTTAAAGAACCTGTCCATGCAGGAATGAAGTGCACCCACCCTGGAAATAGTAAGAGAATAAGTATTACCTTCGAACCCTTTGAAAGACCCTAAGAAATGTGAAGTTACTACACTAAGAGAAGATAAGAATAACAATGGAAGGATGAACCCACAGACTCAAATCACATGAAAGAAGGAGAGAAAGCTCAATAAGAAGAAAGCAAAGTTAGAAAAACTGCAAGAAGTTCCAGAGAGGACTTTGCAGAAGGCAAATTTGCAGAACTCGAACCTCGTCGGAATAGCAGAACAACACATAATGGAACTTCACCATGGTTAAGCTATATGACCATTGGAGGTGTCCCGACCATTAGAATGACACTCCATAATAGCTAGAAATGCATTTATTGCCAGAAATATTGCCATTGGACCGTTGAGACGGCGCCATAACGGATGGAATCATATTGATTGAGACATTCTTTCCCATTGGAGGAATCCATTACGACATTGCTTATTTAACCCATCGGATGCTGTGTCGGGACCACTTTTTGCAAACCAAGATATTCGAGCTCACAGAGAATTGATTACATACCATGTTGTGTTGTCCAGGCCTCGTCATCTGTTTGATTACCTTGCTTTTTTTTCTCCTACCCGAGTTATTTGATTTCGAGTGTGCATGTCAGGTGGATGTAGTGCAATATAAAAATATGTAGAAGATATTTTGATCGAACTCATGGCTGATAAAGTCATGTATGTAGGAATACAGGCATCGTTGATTGGTGGATTGCAAACATCCCCCTTGACTAGATTTCTATCTAGCCGAACTGCGACTGAGAAAAGAAGCAAGAACAACGATGATCTAGCTAACGCGAAGTAGATCCCGTTGGTATTTCCTGAATACATCCCTCCTCTGGCTAGTGCAATTAGTTGTGACAACATCCTACGTGACTTTGAGTACACACTAATCACTGCGTACCTCTCGAAGGGGATACACGCAATTGGACCTTATTTGGGACTGATCCCAGCTCTCAATATGAGCGACTTCAACCTCGGAGACTGAAAGAACTATGTGATGCTCACACCGCATAGGTACCTGACAAAGATGACTAGGAAGAAGCCTAAGATAGTTCCCCAGGCATGGATTAAGGAGATCATGAGATCGACAATCTTGAACGTAATTAAAATCCCCCACTTCGACCAACATCAGGAGGTTAAGACTTGCATTAAACTCCTCTTGTCGTGCTACCATGGAGGGTATCTATGGCTTGATAGGCACATGATTGTGGATCCAACGCTTATCCAACTCATTACAGGAATGAGCATGCAGGGAGTGGACCCTCAGCATTTCTACCTAGGGAAGGTTGCAGATCACTCCCTGGCATAATGTATCAAGGAAGCATATGGAGATGTAGAGAAGGGAAAGCGAGGCTACAAGGTAGCCTATATTCAGGATGGCATAGTGTGCCTAGATTGTCAACCTATAGTTGGCAAGATCATTCGAAAGAAGTGTCTGACACAGGTCACAGGGTTTGTAGTCGACCTCACCGAGAAGTGTGTTGAAGGAATGCAGATGAACTAGGTGAGTTACCTCATCAATGAGTTGGAAAAGGATTTCCGCAAAGTGCAGGATGAAGGGTACGAGTTTCACTTCAGTTAGTTATTGATTTTAATCGCATTTGTCACCTAGAAAATGCCATAAGGAGCAGCCTTCCTAGAAGTTGAGCTGTCAGAACCGTTGGCTGTGAGGTTCGCCACCCTATGGTATAAGAATGATATGATGAAGTAGTGGAAATCGAATGATGTCTTCCATACTTACAAACTACAACTAACGCATGACATTGAATCATTTTCGTGGATGACCCCGAATACTTTGCATCAACACAGACTGTTCGCAAACTTTCACGCAGATTGAAAGTTCATCTACATCATTGTGCGTAGGGATGAAAGCAAGGAGGAGCTATAGTCCTACTATAAATTGACCAATGAAGACATGGAGGAGATCACTAAGGAATTGCCACCATAATTCCTTGTACCGGTCGAAGATGCAAAACTCTCTGACCCGGAAATCAGTGGAAGTCCTTTGGTCACTCGGACTGCGTATGATGGATAGAGCAGTGCAAGGAAAAAGAAGAAAAAGGAGGAAGTGTAGGACATAGAAAGTGATGAGAAGGATAGTGCATCGAAGGAAATTGTGCCTACCTCACCCGTAGGAGGAGGAGAAGATGAAGTAAACCAAGAGGAAGAAGGATACAAGCAAGAAAAAGGAGAAGCTACACCACCAAAGGATCCCCTCACTATAGCAGAAACATCACAAAAGAGGAAGGTTTCCCCGGAGAAACCTTCGGCAAGAAAGAAGGCCCATGCCAATAAGCCTCAGTCAAAGAATTTTCTCACAGTGGATGATGTTGATATCATCATCACATCCATAAAATATGCTTAAGAAGACATATTGCAGGGACATGAAGCAAAGTAGGAGTCGATGTATGATAGAACTGAGAAAGAGATGAAGGACATCCAACAAGCTATCCATTCGACCCGCGCAGTGCCGACTACGCCTTCATCAACAGAAAGTGTAGAATTGGGGGATGATCCCACCCAATTACGAAGGTTATAAGTTGCAACAGAGGATCAACTTCGTTGAGTCCAAGTAGAAAAGGAGCAGGCTATAGATGCAATAAAGAAAGAAAAGGAGGAGGCCTTAGAGCAACTTCGAGTTTCGCAAAAGGAGAAAAATGAAATTCAGGCAAATTTTGAGTAGAATAATGCGAAGATATAGGAAGAAAAAGACCAAATGGTCACAGAGAAGATTACAATCAAGGAGGCAGTAACTAGAGCACTTCACTCTATGTCAGGCTGGGCACAGGATGAACCAAAGCCAACTAAGATACAAGTAGGGAAGCTCGTTGAGGCCATTCAACATCTTCAAGCAAGGGTAATGGAGGTGAAAATCCAAGCAGTGTCAAGCACTCTGGAAGAAGTGTGCAATCAGACACAAGAAGATGTCAGGAGTGCAGTAGAGAGAATCAGAGCACTCGCCTCAGAATATAAGAAACTAAGTGATCGAAGTGTGCAGACCTATGAGCGCCTTGTAGAAGATCCGAAGCTGAGGAAATTGGAGGCACAACTCGAGGAGACGAAGCAGCAGGCCTCCACTGCACAAGCACAGATGAAGCTACTTACTGCAGTTGAAAAGATGAAAAGATCACAGGAACAACACATAGTTTAGCAGCAGGTCATTTCCATCCAGAGCAGAGTTATGGATATCACACAAAGACTCCAACTAGTGCAGGATGAATCCTACACACTTTTTGAAGAGATATAAGTCCAAGGCTCGCAGCTAGACCAAGTAGTTGTAACGGTGGAACAATGTCTGGAAGGGCCTGTTAATGAGAAATTAATTCAGGAGTTCAGCGAGCAGGAGGCTATAGCAAAGCAGCAATTCAAAGCAACTTGAGCTAAGCTCGAGGCCTTCGAAGCAGTGTTGCCCAGATCTGAGTGAGTTGGGATGAGTCATAGGTGACTGTTGGGGGCTTGTTGGTCCTTAACCAAGTTTTGAGGAAACATTGGTCATGCTTGACCATGTTTGGGACTTCGACAGGTTGGTCAATGATGGAGCGCCCAGATGAAGCAGAGATCGCAGGATCTCACTCATTTTGCAGACTTTTGGAGATTTCAGGTTTTCTGTAACGGATATGGTATGTTGGCCCATGGTTTTACCCATGTTTAGGTCTATTTGTAATGTATAAATAGATATCTAGGCAATGTAAGAAGAATCTCGTGGATATGTGAAAGAATATGTAAAGAGTGCTAAGTGCGAAGAACAATTGTTGGCTTTCATGCATACTGTGTGTTAAGACTTGCAGAGCTAAGTGAAAGTACTTGTAAGAGGCTTTGTGCATAGAATGTGTAAGGCTTTGTGCTACTACAGAGTTGGCTTTGTACCTTGACCTAATTCAGGGAAGGAGGATCTAATGAGGTGCACGCATATCTTCTGTCCTTTGCGGAGTTGGCTCTGTGGCTTTATGCACATGAGCAGAGGAATGTAAGAAGCTTGAAGACTAATAAAGAAGAAGAAGAGTTGGTGGACGTAGCCCCACACTGGGGTGAACCATGTATATCCTATGCTGATGTGATTTGTGAAAATAATGTTTATGTTGTTTATGTATTTACCTACTTAGTGCACTAATATTGATGTATGATAGATAGATCTATGGATGCTTAGTGCTTTATATATGATGAATGCCTGATCTAATTTAATGTTATGTGCTAAGAGGTTTTAAGGGTTGGATATTGATTGTTACTGTGCTAATATGTAATAAGGTTTTGATCTGTCGTGTGTATGAAAACTATAAACTAATGCATATTGGTGGCTAAGTGCTCTGTTAAAGTGTTGTAATCACATATCTATGTCCAAGCTAGGTTTTAGACATCGGAGTCCTACAATCCCCCCTTCCTCTACCTCGGGTGAGACTTCATCTTCTTCACAGGTGTTACAAAAAGGGCTGGTAGTTAGGGTTTTGTTGGTGCATTTTGAAGCGTTGAACCCTGGGTCTGCCCCTGTGCCAACAGTTTCCTTGTTCTTCTTATGCCTTTTACTACTTTCCTTTATGTCACCAACTAATTTCAACTGTCAATCGATTCCATGGATTCCCCTTGTAAATACATCGTTATGCATCTTTTCTGACTCATGTCTCCTATTCTTGCTAAGAATCTCTTGAATCTATCTCATATGTCACAAACTATCCATAAATTTGTTACTCAACTATCCACAACACTGACTCATCTATTACTGTATTGTTCTGAAGACTTCTATGTTGAAACTGTTCATCACATATTCTTGCTTCTCAAACTGAATCAAATACTTCCATTGATCCTTGAACTTGCATTGAATGTATCTCTACCTAGAAAGTATGTCAATAATATTTATTTGATATTTGATTCCAATTGTTCACTCACTGTGATATATCTATCCAGACCTGATTAGGAATGTGTTATGAAGGATTCTCCTCAACCAATAAAATTGTCATTTTGTACTTTTGTCGTGTGACTGCTCTGAATATGTCTATCCAAATACTTCAAACTAATTGAAAGATGGTTCTCTAAATTGTCTCAGCTACTACATAGAATCCATCTCTCCAATATTCTTATTATTGGGAGTCTCCAAGATGGATGGATAAAAAAAATACCCGCTCTGATGTGCAGTAGAATTCATCTTCATCTGTAGATTCATCAACTTTCTAAACTCTGACTTATTCCTTTTCATCTTCTTCCTAGATTCTGACATCTTCCTTTTTGCCTATAGATTCATTATGCACAACAATTCCTGAGAGTACAATCTCTTGGGCTTGTTCCTTAATCACATGCTCTTCTTTTATTTCTCGTACTACTATAAATATTTTGATCTTTGGGACCTGTTCTTCATCCATCTGATATTTTTTCCTTTATTTTATTCTACAAGAATTCTTGTATCTGATATCAAAGTTTTTCTTCATGGAGGGATTTATCACACTTCTGTAATCACGAGATATGTGTCCATAGTTATGGCATTTGTAACATTCAATGTTATGTGGGGCCACATAAGCATCTCTTGCTTGAACACTTCTTCCATATGCTCTGCAATACACAACCTTATGTCCAAAGTTAGCACAATTAAAACAATGACCATAAAAGAGACTTTCATACATGGGAGTGTATTATATTCTTTGCGGTGCAATCCTTCTGAATTCATGCATTGGTTGACCAATATCTACTCTTCTGTTGATTCCTTCATCATGATTGAAGATTCTTTGATGCTTTATTATAGAGGGTCTTCTTTGATATCCAAATCTTTTGTAATCTTCTTCTTGAGACTTATTTATCTATGGAATGTTCTCCTTTGGGGGCTTGCATTCTTCCTTCCTCGTAGAAACTTTGATGACTTCTACATAACTCTTAGGATATTCTTCATTCTTCCTTTCTAACAACCTAGAGTGCTCCCATTCAAATTTCTTTTCCGGTGATCTGGATGTTTCTCTCTCTTCATCGTTCTTGACGAGCTTGACAACTTTAACTCTTAACATGACAACTTCTTCTTCAAGATTTTCAAACTCTTATTGTTTCTTCATCATCTAGATCTTCATGACTTCTTTCATTCTCTTGGATTCTTCTAGTTGGATCTTCAAGGTGATTATCTCTTCTTCAAGTCTTCTTTCGTGTTGATTGAATTATGCTTTAAGCCAGTTTAAATCCTTAGTTCTTTCCTTGAGATTGTATGTCAAAATATTTTATCTCTTCTCTACTTCCTCTCTTTGTGCTAGTATTTTGGCTTCCAAAAACTGCTTCTCTTCCATCTGACTTTTGTATGTTTCTTAAACCCTTTTGGCTTTGTCCAATTGAGCTCTTAAATTGTTGATGACCCACTAGGATTCTTTGGAACCTTTTTGAGAATTTTGTTTGACTAATTGTCCTTTCTTTTTTTTATTTCATCTAGAGCACTGATTAATTATGCTTCAAGATCTATTGTTCCTTCTTCAGACTCTTCTTCTTCTGAACTTGTATGAATGGGTGCATTTTTCTTCTTGTTCTGTATCTGCATCTTCTTTGGCATTCTCTGACTCTGTGATGGGATAAAAATAGAGATTATGTAGCTTATCCCAGAGTTCTTTAGTTGATGAACATTTTCCCACCTTCTACTTTTTTGAATCACATAGTCCTTCCCAGATGAAATCCATTGCAATTTTTTTGTTTTGTTTCAGTTCCTTATTGGCTACAGTTTTTGTTTTCTTTGTAGCATTGTATCCTGTCACAATTGATTTCCAAATGCCATATCCTTGTGCCTTTAAGAATTTTTTCATCCTTGTGCTCTATATTTCATGTTCTTGATGAATTGTTGGAATACTAAGAGGGGGGGTGAATCAGTATGATCACTTTTTACCACTTTTAACCATAATATATAAACTTTAATTTAATCAATAGTTTATCATCATTGTATCATCTATGANTGTTGAGTTTTGTATGACAGTGTGAGATGATTGTATTTTACTAAGAGCTCTTGGATTAGAGTTTTGTATGAGATTGTTTCATGATCCACGATATACATAATATATGATAGTGGTGTTTTTGGCTTTACTCTTTCTTGGTACAACTTATGTGTTATGTGTTCTTGATATTTCACTTTGTGATCGTGGTTTAATTTTCCACAAGAATAATAGTAGAAGCAATTTTGTATTTAAAAGTGGCATATAATTGTTATATCATGATAATTGCAGGAAATACTTTAATTGTATTAAAATTTCTACAGTTGACACATGATTGGTACATACTTGGTACATGGTTGGATGCACTTGTTTATGGTACATGTTGATTACAGGTTGTTTGGTACAGGTTGGTGCCTGGTTGATGCGCTTGTTTATGGTACATGTTGATTACAGGTTGAGGTACATGTTGATGCATGGTTGATGCATAGTACAGATTTATTGGTACAAGTTTACAACAGTATATCTCACAACGATAGTGTGACATTGGTTCCATAATTCTACTTCTACTTCAGGGTGGCAGGATGGGGAAATGACAGGTGGTTGTAGCCACCTTCCGGTTGTAGCCAAAGAACATAGGGAGTTGTAGCCTCTTCTAGTTGTAGCCAGAGAATTGGGGAGTTGGAGCTTCCCTCAGGTTGTAGCCTGATAAAATAGGGGGTTGGAGCCTCCTTCCAGTTGCATCTGGAAAACAAAGGAAGTTGTTGCTTCCAATGAATGTAATTCTTCAAGACATATAAGAAAAAACATTCTGTGGTTTTCTCCTGATTTGTGTTTCCACATAAAACACTAGTGTACTATGTATGTGTGTGATTGTTTATTTCTTACTGCTCATTATTGGATAATAATTCTACATTGATATAACATTTGAAGAAACATGATTATAATTACGCTATTATTGATTCACCCCCCCTCTTAGTAATCCAACACTGTAATCTTTTTCGAAAAAATAATTCCCCAAAATGGAATAGGCAAAGCTTATGGTCTCATTCTTACCTTGTAATTCTGTCACTGTGTGCTTCATGTGTTCCTCACCATTTACACAGATTTGATTGGCTTTTCCTTTATGAGGAATTTGCAGATGAGACCAATCAATGGATAAATAAGCTTGAAGTTTGGCTGGCTAATCTCTCCTTAAGAGAAGACCGTAGCTCTCTGGTATGTCTACAACAACTATGTCTATAGTCTGATGAACCTTGGGGTCGAAAGATAATATGATTAAAACATCTTTGATCTCACCTTTCACTTTAACATATGCCCTATTTAATTTTATGATCTTGGTTTTTGTTATTTGTGGAACAACGTTTATTTTTTGGCAAACAAAAAAAGGCACGATATTGGAAGAGGCACTTGAATATGCTAAAAAATTGTGTACATTGAAATTAAAAATTTCATATGTAAGMAGAAAAGGTGGCACCTGAGACTTTGAAAAAGAACCTATGCTTGTTGCGTTTATAGTTGCTGCTATCTCCACTTTGTGTATCTCTTGTGCATCACTTTCAGGGATGAGGTTTTTAGTAGTAGTGAAAGTTCCTTTATGAGTATCAYGAGGCTTGAAAGCATAGCATAGGAGCTCGTGTTGTTGTGTTAAGGAACAAATATCAAACATGGAAATATTAGCCTTTGTTTTCTTCATGTCTTCAATTACATTGTAGTCAAGGTTGTTGACAACATGACCATATTTTTCTCAACCATTTTTTAATTATTTATTATTAAGTTAATCTTAGTGTCATTCCCTATTGAGCCAAATGTGCTTGGTATATCTTTGTTTAATAAGGCGATTTTGCCATTTTTATTATCAGTTTTCTCTGGGGCCACGTCATTTGTTTTTGGAAGGATAGGGGGTGGTGTTATTTTCCTAAGAGGGATGTTTTCTTCTTTAGAAGAAGGAGTGTTAGGTAGTGGACCTTTGTTGTGTAAGTTATCACCTTTTGGAGCAACAAATTTGACAACCTACATATCTCTGCCAAGGATTTCTTCAATCTAGCCATCATCTGATTCTGGACACTAGTCCCAAAAGGGCATAGTAGATTCCAGGGGAGTTTCATCAACAACATAAAAAGGATCGTGTGCATGGATTTCATCGTCCAAACTTTGATGATCTAGCAACTGGTTTATCACTAGGGTCATAGAGTTGACCCACTGAGGGCATGTTCGTCATGGGTGATTTTGTTGATGATAAGAACATAAATTATCATTACTGAAGCTATCTAAGTTGAAAGCCATGTGTGGTGGTTCAGGTGGTTGTGGCAGGTTATTTGGTTTCTTAAAGAATGGGTAACAAGTCTGAGGCTTCGATGATCCTTTGCCGACATTACTTTTAAGGTCCACAACTTCATTAGAAAATTTCTTAACCATTTTCACAACATTATCAATATCCTTTGACTCCTTGTCATGTGGTTTAGCTAATAGAAATGGTTTCTTTCTAGATGAATTAGTTTCCTCATAACATGGATGTTGATCATATGCATATAACTCTCTTTCCAAAGTCTTGGATTCATCAAAGTTTAATTCGAATGTGTTTATGTTAGCTCATTTTACAAACATCCCTATGGAAGGAATTAATGTAGTTGTGTAATATTCAATAACTAATGACTAAGTGGGAGCTACATCACGACAAAAATTAATTAATACATTAAGAAATATTTGGTTAAAGTCCTTTACTCTTTCCTTCTTGTCCATTATGATGGATCCTAGTTCATTATGTAGAGACACATTTTTTTTCTTTCTCTGAATTTTCTCATAAATATCCTTTCAAAACTATCTCATTCCGTAATAGACCCAGTAGGTAAGCTGAAATAACAGGTAGAACCTTTCCCAGAAAAAGTGTAAGGAAATAGACTGCACACTACATCATCATGTCCAACACATAGAAGATGTATGGCTAAAAATAAATTATTCATATGATCTTCCGGGGATTCGGGTTTTTCTGGGTCAAATTTTCGGACGAGGTTGTCAAATTTCCTTGGGATTTCATGTAGTTGTCCAGCCATATTAAGATCTCCTAGGTCCCTCCATCGAGGTATAAATTATCTGTTGACCTTGTTTCCCCCCATCAATTTTTCTATGGTGATGTCTTGTTGTTTGCTTTCAAGTTCTTCTTCTGGTTCAATAAGGAAACGCGCGGCCATACTCAAAGATACTGTAACTTCTTGTAGATAAGCTTCAATGAGGTCATCTACAAAGTTAACGTAAAAATCGAGATCTGTGTTGGGATGTTCTACATGGGTTTATTTCCTCCTAGGGAGCTCAGAGGCTATAGGTAGTTTTTCAAGCAATTTTTCATAAGAATGAGTACTTCTATGGGTTTCATGGAGTTCTTCCCATGGTGTGTGAAACCAAGTCTCAGTATGTATTTCAGGACTATCAGAGGCACTTCCAAAATTAGGCTTTGATTCCTCGTGGATAACTTCTTGTTGAGACTCGACTCGAGGAAACAAGGTAGGTTGGGGGTTGGATTAATTGTTAAAGATATATTTTGGTTATTGTTTAATTAATGTATATAAGACATAAAAGATGGTCCTCTTTCTAGCACCAATTCTGTTGATGGGTTCAAATTCACCCGAAAACAGTGAGGGATTCTCTCTGGTACACGGTCCCAACTAGAATATACACCATTTGGATTGGAAGACCCATCCGAAATTTGGCCCGACTACCATTGTTACTATTCTTTAAGAGGTTTTTGGACCATTACGGACCGGTTTGCTGATGAGGGTGGATGTTGAATGGGAATACAATGTAAATATGTAGATGAAGACTATGTATGAAATACAAGATAATTTAACACTAACATACTTTAACCTATTCTAGCTAGGAGCATACTTAACTGACCAATGAGTTGTAAGTTGAAACCAAATCCCACACTACTTCTACACAGATAACTGATATAAAAGAGTAAGAACAGAAACAAGTGTATACAAATACGTATAACTAGAGTAGTCTAGGTTAAAATAATGTACACATTAACAACCCACAAATCTCGAGGAATTAAGATATTTAAARAAATATTCTAAACTAAAGTATAACACAGATTGTATGATAATTAATCTATAAAAACATAGCATTCTTACAGTCCATAGGAACAGTGTCCATATTCACCAGAAATAGTTCTCAGCCCAAATATGTTCGTACACAAAAAACAATTCTATAACAATTCGCCCTGAGGGACTATCAATATTGATTAACAAAGTATAATTCCTTGAATCAGTTCTTGAGTCTATACATTTCTTAAAAAGCCAAAAATTAATTTTCAAATGGGGTTCTATTCTATTTTATACAAATGTTTAGTAACCCCTATGTGACTCTTCATATTCTTCYTGGAGGAGAAGTTACAAAACTATTTTGCCTTCTCATTTCTAATGAAAAGTGTACATAATATGACGAAATTGGGATTGGTTAGGAAAAGGATAAAACAAAAGACAAGTATTTTGTCTTCTTCTTATGGATTTATATTGCTCAAGAAGGTCGTCCAAAATTCCAGTTGATTATATAGTGATTCAATCCTTCTGCATGTCAGTTGTTCTAATGTTGCGTTGATCAATGCGACATTGTCTTCAAGGGTTTCCATATCATTTTCCAGTTTGGTCATGAAGGATTGTGCCAAGGTATGATGCTTTATTGGCTATAGAAAGTGTTGATCAATGAGATATGTGGATATGAAGGTAGATTCTTCAAATACTTCCTTCCTGCGATTAGTGTTGTCATGTAGTACATTCACCAGTTCTTCTAACACCATGTTCTTCCTAAGTTCATCTAATCTTGGGAGATGACCATTCTTGATTAGTTCCTGGACAACTTTATGGATCCTCGAGCATATTTCCATGGATTTGGTGACTTCTCTATCAACATTTTGTCCTATTTGTTGGAAGTGGTCTAATGCATATAAGTCAATCTTTCTCTCCACTTTTGATGGTCGATAAAGCTCCAGTGGAACATTTTGATTCTCTTATATCCATTTGTCTATAT